>VYZS01035468.1:14341-36021 GCA_013400695.1 Neodrepanis coruscans
CTGCTTTTCAGAGTGCATGCCTTTCAGCATCTTTTCCAGTAGCAGGAATGCCCTGCTCTGGGTATATTCATATACCTTACCATCCTTTTAAAATGATGGGGCCCAGAACCGCACACAGTGCTGAAGGTGAGGCTGCATTGGCACTAAATAGAGTGGGATGACCACCTCTCTTGATTGGCTGGTGATGCTGTGTTTGATGCATCCCAGGATGTGGTTTCCCCCTTGATTGCCAGGGCACACACACTGCTGACTCCCATTGCACCTCTGGCCAACCAGCACCCCTAAATGCCTTTCTGCAGGGCTGCAGTTATTCTGTCCCAGGTGCATAATCCAGCATTTGTTCTTGTTCGGTTTCATGCCATTAGTGAAACTTAAATTTATGAGGGACTGTCAGTATAAATGTGTCCTTTTTTTTGTTTACATAGATGGAAACCTTCACCATACTGATGTTTCCGTGTTTGGGGAGCCTACTGAGTTTGAATACTTGAGGAAAGTGCTCTTTGAATATATGATGGGTCGTGAGACAAAGGTATGAATATTTGTGTATGGTGACAGGTGACTGACTTTAGAGTACAGTTTTAACATTCTTGCTATATAGATGTGAAGTCCCATGTGTTTTTGATTTGTTACGTGCTGTTTATTGCAGACATGATATTCACATTTGTTTTCCAAAAAGGCATGATCCATGACTTAAAAACTTTGTCAGCATGACAAGATGAGTGGTGAGGGAAGGGGTTTTTCACATCTCTCACCAATGTACCTATGAAGACAAAAACCTACAGTTTTATTAGCAGAAGTTCTATTGACAGTTAGACTTGATGTACTAAGAAAGCTGATATGCACAATATTAGAAAAAGTGGTCTTCTGATGTCATCTTGACACAAATGTAATAAGTAACAGTTGGATTAAATAATAGTTTGTTAGTAGCTCTGAAGATAGTAAAATACCTCTTCATTTTTTCCTTAAAGATGTTATATAGGGCTCCCAAATCTGTATACCTTAGATAGTGTTAATTTACTCTTAAAAGTAGTGAAAAGTTAACAATAGGCTTCTTGTATGCTGCAAGCCTGTGAAATCATTCCTAAGTTGGATTACTAGCTTCTTACAGTATTGGTGCTTAGAGATGGATCAGGTTCAAAAGAGGTCTGTTGTAACACAGATATTTTTCTTGGATGATAAATTCTATGTGGATGAATTTTTGTATTTGTTTTTTTCCTCCTCCTTGGAGTTCTTCCATTGTTGCCTTGCATTCAACTTAGTCTACTATAAAGCAAAGAGGTTTTATGTAGGTTTCTATGTTAATTAGCTTTATTTTTGTTGTGTTCTGTACAGAATAAATCTTGGACTGTGTGTCCTTATGGGATTCCTCTTTGTCTCTCTTTTTATCCCATTTTTCATTTTGATATTAATTCCTTTTTTATTAAAAATAAAAATCCCTGATCCAGAAAAAACAGAATCACTGGTTACTTTTTGTTCACAAGCCTATGGCTTGTTGGATAGCTCTTCTACTTTAATAACAAACAATGAAATAATTAAAGAAAAATACCTAGTGAATTTTTTTATTTTGAATTGTGAGACACTTAGACAACTGAAAATGCTAAAAAATCTGTCAGCAGTGTTTTAACTTAAAATGAGTCTTGAAACAGCTTCAGACAACTTTAAGATAACTGATGCACATAGCAAATTTTAATTCAAGAAAACCTAACCCGAAACCTCTTTTTTGCTCATTGAGGTTGTTTCTTACTGATCTTCAAAATGTTTTTATACATGCCTCAAAACTTCAGATTATATTTGTTATAGGTTTTTTCTTTTTAATAGTATTATACTAGAATTTGCAGTTGCTTTCTTCGATAACAGCAACAAACTACAATCAGCACTAAAGAAAATTGTCTTTAAGTCTCTTTTCAATGTTTCTTTCAGTCTCTAATTTTGCTTCAGAAAGTAATTTCAAGCTGATTTCATTTGCTGATTTTCTTTTAGTCATTAGTTGTGTTGTTTGAAAACACTGAGCTTAGTGTCTTCTCTTATCGAGATTATATCTGAAAATATTAATTTATGTAACTGTGTCTTGAGAACTGGTTTCATCTTGCTACACTGACTGGAAAACAAAGACCAAATGATGGTGTGATTGATAAAATCTTTTAACACAATCTTAAGCATGTTAGTGAAGTATTAATGTGGGGTTTTTTCCCCCTAACACAGTCCTTGAGTTAAAATATCTGTATGGTGATTTCTCTCTTCACTACAGATTATTATGGGTTAGATATCTTTTGGTGAAATTTTTCCATTACTACCATGAGATGCTGACAAAACTGAGGAAGGGAAAAGGTAACCTACTAAACTGAGAGCAGAATTCCTCAGTGAGGATGGGGTGGAAGATGTTGTTGTTTTGAGCCTGAGAGCTGATGGTCCTGATCATGGGGTGGCAGGGAGATTCCTGCTCTAGATGGCTGTGCAGGCGGAGGGTTGGGCAACACCAATGAGTGCCAAAGACAAGAGGGCTGAGGGGTGGAGTATGCCTGCCATTTCTCCCCCCTCACTCTGGACAATAAAACTCTGTGGGTGACCAGCCCAGCACTCTGGTTTTCAGCAGCAACACCTGGGAGACGGTCCCAGCACTGCCTCGCTGGTGCTGTTTCTTTCTGCTCTCTCCCTCTTGCCCTGGCAAATGGTGGAGAGATCCTGAGTGCTGCCCTGTGACCAGATTGCCTCTACTGCTGTTGCTGCCTTGCTGGCCCAGCTCCCATGTCCTGATGGTCTTCACAGCAACCCTGGAGAGACAGAGAGAGAGCCCTGCCTGCACCAGTCCTTGATATATGTATATGCATATGTATATGTATATAGATATGTGTATAGATATGTATATGTATATAGATACAGATATATATTTTAGTAAAGAATTGTTACTTCCTTTTTCTACATTTTTTACAGAAAGCCTCTTGATTTAAAAGGTAAAGTGGAAGAGGAGTTTCTTTCCACTCCAGGAAAGTTCTCATGTCCTCTGGCAGATACTGTTTTAACCTTAGACACAGATGCACCTTTCTCTCAGCTTTCATTTTCCTGGACCAGAAGAGGCTTTTTTTTAAATCTAATTTTCTCTTGTAAGATCTGGTGGCCTTCCTCTGTGCAGGATCTCCTTTTATAGTGCAAATATATATGCCGTATCTCAAAGATAGTTCAGTAGTGTACTTGGTGACATCTATGGTCATGTTTTCCTCATCACTGACAGGAGTTCAAAAAAATCTGTGCAAATTACGTAGGACGGATTGCCATTTTTGTAGCCTCATAAATGATCCCAGAATACTATCAAGACATTAATGAATGCACCAATTAGGTTATAGCGCTGGAGACATAAGAGAAATGTGGAGGGTTGATATAAATCTAAGATTCGGGAATTGCAGTCATAATGCGTAACCTGTAACCTATCACATTCTTTGTAAACTGCTTGACCAAGGCATGTACATGTCTTTGCTGGGAGATTTTACTGTCTTGCTCTCCAGTCCAACTTCATTATTTGCTTCTTTTTTGGCAGGATATATGAAATGAGATTGCTAGCTTTTTCTAAGCATGCACAGTATGCTGTCTTATTAGTGGACTGTTATTTAAGCATAGATACCATAGAACTTACATTGTATTACGGTAGCTGAAGTTTGTGACAATGTGAAATGATGACCCTTCATTGTTTTCATGTAATTCATGTTGTACATATACAATGTATAATAAATAGTTATAGCTTACTGATTTCTCTGTTTTCCATTGCAATTACTAAGAATAGTGTCAAGTATTCTTAAGTGAAACGCATTTTAAAATATGACAAAGCATTTTCGTGCATGTGAAATTACTTATAGATAATCTGTATATTTTTAGACAATGGCCAAGGTTATAACAACCGTGCTGAAGTTCCCAGCAGATCAGACTCAGAAGATACTAGAACGAGAAGAAGCTCGGCCAATGGTAAGTTGTATAAGTAAACCAAGTTTATGCAAAAAGATTAGGTTTCAAGAATGAGGAATTAGAAACTTACTTTTATAATTCGCCTTTTCCCTGTGTCCACGTTCAAGTGAGCTGCTTTTCATCCTGCTTCCCTCTTCTTAAGTGGGGTATTAAATTCCAGCTCTAGGTTTGAGCTTATAAAAAACAAACAAAAAAAAAGCAAGCATGTTTTCTTTACTAGTATTTTTCTTCATTGGGTAAGCTGTATTTCTGATAGTGATGAGTACAAGACAATGCAAGTTCAATGAGCACTACTACTCTGCAGATGAATTTTCTAATAACAAAAGTAATCTGACAGAAAATTCGTGTTTCTTAAATTCAGAAATGTCTGTGGAAGTCATACCAGTATTCATAAAAAATATATCAAGAAACATTTTTTCAGCCCTGAGATAAAATCTCTGACAAAAACAAAAGCCTGAAAAAACATTTTGCTTGTAGAATATAAAACTAATTAGCTTAATTACTTGGGATGTGTTTGAACTGAGATATGTACATTTTTATTTCAAGTGGGTATTCTAACAAGATTGAGGTTTTGTGTAATGTTTGGGGGTTTTTGTAAGAGTCTGCTTTATTTTTTGTAGTGGAAAAACAAGAAAATATGTCAGTTCACTCTGGGTCAGGACAGGTCAAAAATAAGTCCTCAACACTTTGCTGTTGTTTTTTTCCTAATTTCAGTATAGTTATTATGGGATACTAGCTTGGTATTTACCAGCTGATCTGTTTACCAGAAAGGTGAAATTGGGTTTGAAAAGCAGACTCAAAAGAGGATAAGGTTATATGAGCATAACTATTTCTTTGGTATTACTCTTACTATTATATATATTGGAACTACTTTTTATTAAAATGAAATTGCAGTATTAGTCTCCTCTACTTTGTATCTGGAGTCAATATTATGACCTCTCTCTTTGTGGATCATCTTAGTGAAATACATAGGAATCAAAGTGAGAGGAAAAGTTGGATTCTGTTTCCCCCACTGGCGTCGCATATGTATTTATTTAGCACTTGGGAAAACAGAATGAAATAAAAATTTGAACATTTTTACATTTCATTTGAAGTAGTTAAGTTGAAATGCTTTTCATCCATTGAAACAACATTTAAAAAAACCCTCTCTATTTTCATCTGCTTGCAGTATCACATCTGAGGAAAGTGTTATATACTTCAACATTTTCCTGTTCACTTAGTATGTTTGAGACTATTTTGCAGTCTTAAATATTTAAAGTACTTTTAGAAGTATATAAATATTGATAATATTGCAGCTCCAGTAAGTACCATGTATCCCAAATATGATTTTTTCTCTCTGACATTCAGATAGAAAACTGAGACTGGTTTGGTTTGGTTTGGGTTTTTTTGGCAAGATAAAGTAGTATTTAGAAAAGATTTTGAGATCAGAGAGAGGGACTGTAATTTGCAATCACTTAAGATTTGATGCTTGAAACCTAGTCTTCCTACAATGGACATTCACAGCTTCTGATATGAAAGAAAACTTTAACTTGCATTTGTTCAACAAGTTTTAATCCTTAGTATTGAATTTTGGCTGAAACATACAGTGAGGGGTTTTTAGCAGGCTGCAAGTGCTTTGATTGTAAAGGATGTCGTCATTCAAAGAGCTTCATGTCCTTATGACAAACTTACGGGATTTCACATAGCAGTCCCTTCTTGGCTCAGATCTTGCCTATGAATTTTCTCCTTTCCAAATCCACAAAGAGATGGAATTAGACATCTAATGGATACTGAAATAGTAGGGTGTTATGAAAGAAGTAGTTTGTTTTTTTCTTCACTTTAAAGGTTAACTGAGTTTATTTGCTGAAGCACAAATAATTTTGGGCAATGAGTCTTTCCTAATTCTGTTTAGAACTAAAAAATTAGAAGGATCTTTATAAATTATTCTGCAAAGAAACATGCTTTATTTTGGGGGGTTTTATTTATTGGCATTTACTAACATCACAGTACTGTTTCTTTGCATTTAATATTGGAGTCATGCTGGTATTTGATAATATCCAGTGTTTAGACTCATGAGCCATAAAGTTCTGAATTACAGCATAAATGTGCATTTTAACATAAAGCTTGTTTATATTTCAGTTTACTGCCAGAACATCTGTAACTAATTTTAATGTGTAAATTGTTAACTAACTGTGCTACTAGAGTGTGTGGTACTAATTATCTGTGAGTAATTATATACTCGGTTAGGGGGCATATATTTAACAGGTTTCTGAAAACTTGTAATATTACTAGGTCAACAAACAGATGAGATTGATATATTATCTTCACTAATCTGGCTTTTACCACATGGTTACTCTGATCTAAGTGCAGCAATCTCATCCATAAACTGTAGATGTTCACAGCGTTCTTACCTGTTAACACTATATAACATTATTAACAAAGTAGTCCAATAAGCTCTTTTCTTCCTGTAGTTTGCCTCACCTCGCAGTGGTATCTTTTGAATATCCCATCAATCTGTGCTTAGTTAGCATGTGGGTGAGTGAAGTCTAATACATACTTCTTTTATTTAAAGACAAAACCTCTATTATGAGATTAATCATTCTTCTGTGTTTTTTCTTGCCTGTTTTCCTTTGTTTAAAATCGTTTGTTCTGTATGTGCATGGTAAATTTTGTTCTACTCTTAAGCAGTTTTTGCTTTACAAAGCCATATTTGTAAACGGTAAATACTGATTCAAAATGAGTCTTTCCGAGTTAGAAGCATAACTTCACATGTCAATTGAGCTACAGAAATCTCAATTATTGAAGAAAATCAGATTTTAAATTCAAATGTAATATTGGATTTTATTTCACTTGGCTTTGTTTTGTTTTTATTCACTTTCTGAATTCCTTTTTTGAATAGGCAAATAGGTCAGTGGAAGAAATACTGCACAGCTTGAAATGAGTTATTGCATCTCTTAAATATGAGAATGGATTATTTTAAAAAAGATTCATGAAATATTCTCTGTAGAGGGATTAGGATATGATTGCATTTTAAACATCTGAACCTTTCTGAATCAGAGCTTTGGTTTGATGTGAAGAGGAGCTGAAGCAGAGACATGAAGGAGAACAGTGAGGGGAGCTTTATGTTCTCAGTTTATTTTGCCTTTTTTTCAGGTTTTATTAAGCTACTTTCATTATGAATCTGCAAAACTAGTTGTAGCATTATAGGAACATAACAGCTGACTTAGGTTTAAAGATACAGGTTGCATCAGACTAGCCATGCTAAAGACGCAAGCAGTAGTGGTGGGGAGAAGAGTAGGATATGGAAGTAAAAACAGGAAAAAAACCTTCTGTGCTGACTGATAAGATTATAATTTGAGTCACTAGTGGTGTATGATATTTAATAAACTCTGTAGATAAATTCTATAGGATATGGACAACCCAAACTTTTTTCCTCTTTTGCAACTGGAAAATTGCACAGTTGCCGGAAGTTGATTCAGTGCATGTGAAACAGTTGCTCTCTCTTAGCTGAAATGCAGTTGTTGGCCCGCACAACGACCAGAGCAAAATGGATTAACTAGGGCTGTTCCAATAGCCAGTTACCGCAGTGCAGTTCACAGGTTATCTTCTTCTCTTGCAGTCATGCAAATATAACCTTCAACACAAAATAATGCCTCTTTGAAAGGAAAAAGAAAGGTTCATCTTAGCTAGCAGTCATAGTTTCTACTTTGTGTTCTTTTAAACCTTTAAATACAATAGCAAATGCACTTTATTGCACTTAAAATGCAATAGAGTTTGGACTGTTTACCTCCTAGCCTTGATTACTTCTGACAAAATCAGCAACTGTTTTTTCTAGCTCTCTGTTGAAAAGAATTGAATTTTTGATAATAATGAAACAAAGCTATTTACAACACTATTACAGAAGGTATGTTTGAAACTTACATTCTTGTCATGCTGTCTGTAATGCTGATGTAAAAAATTCAGGTGTTCTCAGCTGCATTTGAAACATACCAGCGTAGGGCTGGTTGATATGACCTTAATGTCAGCAATTATCCATTACACTTTCATAACTTAAGCTAGTATGTATGTAAACTGTTCAGACCTCATTATTGGATTGTAGTTGCTTACTTCATGTCAAGTATTTTTGTCACTTATTCTTGCATGTGTATACCTTAGAAATTAAGGTGATGCTGACTTCATTGTGAAGGCAGTCAGAATTTTCCTGGTAGAGGAGGCTTACTGCTGGCTCTAAAATTTTACATCCTCATTTCAATGTTGATGATAGGCTTTTATGCAGAGAGGACAATCATTGGATAAATATGCAGAGATGTGATAGACTATTTCCATGGAGACTTCTGCCTGTTTTGCTACAACTTATTTAATTTTCATCAGTTTCTCAGCTGTTTAGCAGATACTGGACTGCAATTGTTCGAAATCAGTTAATAATTTGGCAGTTTGACTTACCTGAAATTCTTCTGTCTCCTAATCATATCAATAAACAGTGTAATTATTTTAATAGTAAGGTCTACTACGTTGTTCTCAGTAATGTAACATTGGTTCATTTCTTTAATTTTTTATTCTTCTAGTCGTGGCTACGACCATCTTGAAGAATTTGTGATGAGAATTTCTCATGACACTGCTGCTTAGAAATATATTTATAACTCTATTGTTGTCCCTTGAGAAGGGACAAGAAGAAAAGCTATTATTCAAGGTCACAAACTGAACATCAAGAACCAAAACTCAACACCACCACTGGACCATGAATATAATTAAAACTGCTGTGACAGAAATGCTAATCAAGGTTTACTTGGTGATAATGAGTTTTTCTCTTCTATTGGATACTGTCTTCTATTTTGTGTTAAAGGTTATTTTTTTAAAGGAGAGAAAAGACTTTATCCTAGGAAGGAATTGCCCACTACTGTGTCTCTATACAGGTTTTACTGGGTGTTTTTTTAGAGTTGAAATAAATGGTTTGTTTCTTCTATTTATTTTTTTTATTTTTGAATGAATTGTGCAATACATTTTGAATGGTAGTGGTTGAGGTGATTTTTCTGATGAACTAGGCACTCCTATTGACTATTCTCTCCCAGTTTGATCGTTATTGTTTGCTAAAGGTCACTTCTATATGCTTTTGCCTACAATAAATCCAAATTGCAGTACCTCATTTGTTTACTCCTAACTTTTGTACGTATATTTTCTGGAGAAAAGGTATGTTCCTGTAAATAGTTAATACATAACTGTATCAGATGCTGATTTGTGACTGTTGACAGCATTATTATGAATAGAGCTGAGATTAAATAAAGTTTATTTACTGTATAATTTTGGAAAATCTTTGGTGTGATTTTTCTTTTTGAAGTTTTTTTCTCATTCCTGTTTGAGACACTCTTAGCTGAGGTATTTCCATGCTGAAATCACTTTCGTAAGAGCTACTCTACATTAAATTGTAGGAAATCAATGGAGACGTTCACATTTTCAAAGGGTTGCAATGTGTGGAACAGACAAATGGTGAGCTGAAAAGCTGACATGAGAATGTAGGAAGTGGGGAAGCTTGTGTTGTAGACGTTTTAAATTACCATAGAATCACAGAATGGTTTGGGTTTTAAGGGGAAAAATCATCTAGTTCCAAGCCCCCTGCCATCTGCAGGGATACCTTTCAGTAGAACATGTTGCTCAGGGCCCCATTCAACTTGGCTTTGAACACTGCCAGGAATGGGGCATTCACAGCTTCTCTGGGCAACCTTTTCCTCACCCTCACAGTAGAGAATTTCTTTGTAAATTCTAATCTAAATCTCTCCTCTTTCAGCTAAAAACCATACTCTCTTGTCCTATTACTATCTGCCCTTGTAAAAACTGCAATGAGATCTTCTTTTCTCCATGTTGAACAACCCCAGCTTTCTCAGCCTGTTCTCATAGGAGAGATGTTCCAACCCTCAGATCATCTTTGTGGCCTCCTCTGGACTTGCTCTAACAGGTCCGTGTCTTTCTTGTGCTGAGGACCCCAGACCTGAATACAGCCCTGCAGGTGGGGTCTCACAAGGGAAGGGCAAAGGGGGAGAATCACCTCCCTGGATCTGCTGGCCAGTCCTCTTTTGATGCAGCCCAGGATACCAGTGGTCTTCTGGGCTGTGGATACACTGTTGGCTCATGTCCAGCTTTTGGTCCACCAGAATCCCCAAGTCCTTCTCCACAGGGCTGCTCTCAATGAGTTTTCTCCCGTCTGGACTCATGTCTGGGATTTCCCTGACTCGGGTGCAAGATCTTGCACTTGGACTTGTTCACCTTTGTGAGATTCCTATGGGCCCACTTGTCAAGTTTGTCCCCTGGATGGCATCCCTTCCATCTATTGTGCCAAATGCACTCCTCAGGTTCACATCATCTGCAGACTTGCTAAGGGTGCACTCGATCTCACTGTCTGTGTCACTGATAAAGATCTTAAAGAGCACCAGTCCCAGGACAGAGCCACTTATCACCAGCCTCCAGCTGACACAGAGCTATTCTCCACAACTCTCTGACTCTGTCTGTCCAGTCAGTTCCTTAACCACTGAATGATCCATCCTTCAAACCCATTTCTTTCTAATTTGGAGGAAAGGATGTCATGTGAGAGCACGCCAAAGGGCTTACAGAGGTCTAGATAGATGCATTGGTTGGTCTTTGCAGTCACTCCACCATAGAAGGCCACCACGATGAGAAATTGTGTATTTTTGTTCTTTTAAATAATTCCTGCGTGGTCTTTTTGGCATGTAAATTGTGATCCTCTGAAGCAATACTAGCCTTTAGCTAGTTTGATACCTACCATATCAATAACCCACATCTGTAATGTGTATGTTAGTTTGCTAAGATGGTTCAGGGTGATCAGTCCTCTATGAATACAAGTTTTAACATGTGTTTGAGCAGAAGCAGTCCTCTAAGAAGCTCATTTCTGATAATAAGGGATTTTTATCTTTTTTTCTACAAATGCCCTTGGAGTCATCTTTATTTTTGCAAGAAAAGAAAAGCTGAATTTGTTTGCAAAGTTTTATATCCTAATGAAACATGTTCTTTTCCCTTTCCATGAAAGCTATTAGTTATGGACTGTACTCTGTACTTCATCAAGTATGAGCTAAGTGCAGTGGAACAAACTGAAATAGTTTGTATAATATTCATACAACATTGGATGGACTAAATAATAATTTTTCTCCTTAAGTGGCTGTCATGGTTTTACCATAAATTTAGCAATTTTGGACAAGAGATTTCTGAGAGAGGCCACAAACACACCCCAAAATGAAGAAAACACACAAATATCACAGTTTATTTCACGCACACACAAAACCCGACAAATAAAGTGCAACAAACAAACAAATTAAGTTTCCCAGGGCCTGTGTTGGGATGAGGACGCTCTGGAAATAGTGCTTGTCTCTCTCTGGGCTCCCGGAGAGACGTTAGGGTAATTAGAGGAAGCACGTGGCCGGTCTGAAGACCCCCCTAGCAGCGCGAGCTTCTGCCCGGCTTTGACTGAAGGAAAAAACACTCAAGAAAATTAGAAACTGTGCACGCGCCCCTCCCTCCCCTTCTCGATAGCCCAGGGAGGGATTTAGTGCTGATGAAAAAGATGTGGTCTTTGGATCCCGGCAATAGTCGCCAATAATTGCCAGACCACTCACCCCCAGGGAAAAAAAAAAAAAAAAACCACAAAGGGAAAAAAAACCGGAAGAAACAACCCTCCTCCCCAAGGAAGAAAATCCACCTCCCAGGAATTCATGAGGAAGAATGCAATTCCGAGAAAAGGAAAGTCCACCCCTCCAAAAGAGAAAGAAGAAAAAGAAAGAAAGAAAAACCTAATCACGAAAAACGTGATCAAAAAAGGAAACGGCTCCTCCCCCAGGCACTACCCACTAGACCGCCGCAGNTGGGGCTTGGCTGGGCTTGGAGCGGGGCCATGGCTGCTCCCGGCCCGGGACTGGGGCCGTGCCTCCTGCGGCAGCTCCAGGCGGTGCGCGTGCCGGGAAGCCCGCACAGCGCTGCTCTGGGACGAAGCCGGGGCCGCGCGGGGCTGTGCTGGGACTTGGTATCGGGCCAGGGCTGCACCTCCAGCAGCAGTTCCTGGTGGTGAACGGTACCGTGCCTGCTATCCGTGCCGCACCGCCGGGGGGGGGGGCGCGGAAAAAAGGCCACTGAAACCTACGCGGGCGCCAGCACTGCCCACAGCCTCCCTGATCCGCGTGGGCGGGGGGAAAAGGGTCGTTCCCCCCCTCACCCGGCCACTGGCCCGTGCGGCTGGAACAGAGACCGTTTTTACTTTCGGTTTTCACCCTATGACAGTGGCCTAATTAAAGAATGCAAAAGGGGTTATAGAGTCATTGGGGTTTTTTAAACTAAGTTAACAACTACCTCAATTCACATTTTGAAAACTTTAAATGTTTGAGTTTGAGTTTTCCCCCTTCTATATATATAACTCATTAGCAATCACATTCCGTAATAAAATGAAAAAATGTATTAAGTACAAGAGTTTTTACAGACTGCTTCTAGATTTTTAAAGAAGAGAATTTGTAAATAAGGCATTGCTTTAGGCTTTAAAGGAAACCAAGTGAAAACATGAGAATGGATGGCTCACTTTGTTGTTGCTGGAGTGTCAAAGGGTGCTACTAGTGCCAGTATGAGTATAAACTAACATACTTCAGACCAAAAAGAGTTATGATTATAAAATAGCCTTGTTTAGACACAAGTAAAAGCCAAAGACTGTATCAAAGATTTGTCTGCCTTTTTAGCAAAGGTTAAAGGATGCCAAGCTTGTTCAGACTGTATCGTTAGAAGATGCATCTGCAAGAGAATATGTTTGGATTGTCTTGTGTTGAACCTTGCCTTAGTCTTACATATGATATATATATGATGTTTGTAATTTTATGGATCCATGTACATGTGCACAGAAAAAAAAAAGTAGATTTGTTTATAAAGATAAGACTTAAAATGTGATGAAAAATACCAGGTTTTTATATTCATGTACTATTTCAGTGCCTAGGCTGATATTTAGCAACATAGTATTTCAAACTTTTTATAAAACATATAATCCATCCAGCTTCCAGTTCTGCCATACAGTATCTTTTTCTGAGTGATTGGTACTAAAATTTATTTTCTCTTCTATGTAGTACATGGTATCTGGTTCTTTCCTCTAAAATGAGGATTTCAGACTCTGAAAACAGAAGCAAATAATGAGAATATTGGTTTGATTTTTGTAATTCATAGTCTTGCATACAGTCCTATTGTCCATCCCTGTCTGCTGCAGAAAATATTTTTTTTTTCCTCTATGGAGTTTTTTAAATTGAGAAACATTGCTTTTTCTAGAAAAGACAGTTCTTTTGCAATGTCGTTACAGCTTTGTTGTGGCCATCATTATGAGCAGAAACCGGAACCTGCTCCATTATGCATGGAATATCCAGACTAAGCTGTGGCATAGCTGTTCCTAGATGCTGGTCCTCATAGAATTTTCAAACCTGCTTTGGTTGTGTTTATTCATAACATGGCAAATTAGAGATAATAGAAGAGAAGCAAGAAGAGCATGTAGAGCATGTTACTCTACATTGTGTCTATCCATGATGTAGGAGTTGTTCTATTTAATTTTCTTTTCTCTGGCAGGCTCTTATTCACACTAATCCTAGTCTTCCTCTGTTAACATTGAGATAGTTTCCTGTATGCATTAGAGTAGTTTTAAAGGCACGTTAACTCGAAGTACATTTCTGGAGATTTCTTTTTTTATAGAACAATGATGGCCATTATTTCCTGCAGTTGCCACTTAATACCATGTGACATATCAGAGAAATGGTTATTAAGCTCATGGTAAATATGTGTTATTTTATGGTTGTGCTAGTGATAGAGCTAAGTATGGTGCAAGAATCTGCTGTTACACATGACTTGCTTGTCTTGGTTGTGGCTTCCAGAGCAGCGAGGGTCACCTGGTGGTCATTGGGTAAATGAACAAGGTAGCTTTTTTCTAATTAGGCATGTTGCTGTAACCAAAGCCATTTTGATGTGCCAAGTTATTTTTCCAAATGGAGACAAAGGCCTGCATGGCTCTGGAAGCTGAGCAGGTCCAGGATCTGGAGAGAACTGTGGGTGCTGCTGCCAAAGCAGGTCTGCATGCCTGCAGCAGAGATGCCTTTGCCTGATTGTCTCCGGTTGTATCTGGGATGGCTTGCATCTCCAGCATTTCTGTTAAGAGTTTGATTTTGCTTAAAGGAAAAGGAAGGAAAATCAGAGTGTATGTAGAGTGCACCCTCAGTTAGGTGGCCCTTTTAGAACAGTTCTTAAATAAGAGGGAAAAGAAAAGAGAAAGGAGGATGGATGAAAAGTTAGGGTCTTCCTTTATGGTGAAGAAAAGAATGTTTTGCTCACCTGCACTGAATTCTAGGTTCAACTTCCTTGAAAAGTGTTTCCACACTGAAAGAAACTGTCTTCATCTTGTAGCCCTGCAGCCACAGTGAATGTTCCTTGCATGTTATTTAAAGCACACCACACTTCAAGCCCCACAATTCAAATGCTGTCATTCACTTAATTAAAGTCTGATCCAACTAAAATTCAGTACAGAAAGTGCCTAGCTCAGTTTAGTGTGGATTTTTGCCCCCTCTCAGCTTCAGGGATAGCACATTCAGGACATAATGATTCTCAGGATGTTAAACTGTTTGAGATAAAGCACAGTTTCTGTTTATTTTATGTAGGTTCTGCCATGGTGGGACTTCATTTCTAGGATGGACTGATAGAAATGTTGCTATAGATACAGTTTAAACAGGAGAGGTCCAGTTGTGTCTATGTTTTCTCAAGATGAAGGTATTCAAATGCTACCTAATAATTGAGCTCATCTTACAGTGGATGCTGAAATTCAGTGTTTTTCATGTTATTAAGCTGGAGAACTATACTGCTTCTGGCATACCTCATGCTAATAACAAGTGCTGTGGACTTCCATGGTATACTTTTCTTAATTTTTGGTGTAGTACACACCAAATTAGCCATATCATAGTTGAGAATTTAGGAATAACTGGGTCTTTTCTGTATGTGGAGAATAGGTTTGGATGTCTCAAAGATGATAAATAGGTTATTGTTCGCAGGAACTTTTCATACAAGGAGTGTATGATAGTTAGCACGTGGAATAAGAAACTTTGGCTGAATAATGAAAAGTGAATGTGCCAAGAATGCCAAGCAAAATGTGTGAAGGCTGTGCTGTAAACTGGACCTCTCAGCAAGTGGCCAAAGCTTGTGTGACCACTAGGATCTCAGCCTTACAGATGTAAAAATGAAGGCTAAATAGGAAAGTAGAGACACCAATTCAGTGTAGAAATTAGTGAGATTTGATATCATGTAGAAAAATGGTGGATCGCAGGATCCACTATGTGCCAAGTATTCCGTGACTTCCTCATATCTACTACATGTTTTCCAAAGGTGTTTTTTGATGTAGTCAAATGAGAAAAATGAGACAAAATCAGCTTAAAAAAAATTCTGAACAGTCCGGCTCCATTAAAGGTTATGGGAATTCTTCCCTGCCTTTCTGTGTGTTAGGTCCAGACATGAAATTTAGGAGACTTTCTATCTATCTATCTATCTATCTATCTATCTATCTATCTATCTATCTATCTATCTATCTATCTATCATCTATCTATAGTTTTATAGAAAACAAACATAAATTTGACTGCATGTAAATTAGTATCATTTCTGCCTAGTTAATTCCACTTAGATTTAGAACTATTTTTGAAAAAAGGATGATGCCCGGTTTATAATACTAATTTGTTTTATAGGTGTAACATCAGCTAGTCATTTGAGTTTGGCCAGAGTGCAGCTAGTAGAAAGGGTTAGCTGTCTGTAAAGCAGCAGTTCCATAAGCTGCTGAAATATAGACTGATAGTGTTGCTGAAACACAGACTGCAGTGTGGCTTTCCCTGCCTTGGGGAGTGGTAGCCTCTAACTATGCTTCGCACTTGAAATGTACAGGTTGAAATCAGTGGGATTTTTGCATGGTAGGTGATGCTTTCAGAATCTCATTTATGATTTATTTTCTTCACTGCAACATTGGAGCATGTTGGTTCTCCTTAGAAGATTTCCCATTGTGCTGGGGATCCTCTAGAAGAAGGGGCAAGAGCTGTTGGTGGTTTGCAACTCAGATACCAATTGAGGATAGGGTTCAGCTACTTAGGAAAACTGGTAAGTGCCTCTATCTCAGGTACACAAATTCTCGTCACCCTGAGGTTGAAACTGCCGTTTTTGTGGCAGTCTAATCTCCTCCTGATCCCAGACAAAGAACAATAATCGGTTGGGGGATTTGATTAATCATTTCTCTTTGATGGATTTCTCCAGGTAGCCTAGCACTTTTCCCACAAGTCCCAGGATTAGCAGTAAAGAAGCAGTCTTCTAGGAAAAGAGCTGTGAAAAGTGCATTTCAGCATTCACCTCCATTATGTGTAATCTCCATGAGGTTATTGAAAAGATTACGGAGAAGAGCTGTAGCCTGGAGCAATGTCTGTTGAAAGCTAGTGCTGTGTTTTTTTTTTCCAAATTGCATGATTCATTCAACAGTTTTATCTAGTCTGAGTTTAAAATTCAGCCATGGGTGTGAGCTCACTATGTAGCCAAGATACATTAAATTAGATGAGACGGAGACAATGCTAGCAAGCAAGTTCATGTGAACCTGCATGTGAACCTGCTTAAGTATGAGGATATCAAAGAGTTATATTTTGGAACTATCTTATATTTGATTTACATTCCAGTGATCCTTTAGTAGTACTACAGAGGCTAGCTTTAGTGTAGGGCTGCTAATATTTCTGGAGTTTCTGTGTAGTTGCAGATGAGATAGAGGTTTTATCTCTTGAGCATTCTTGAAAGCCAGCTTCAGGTGATCTGCATTGTCCACTAGTGAAGCTTCACTTTTCCTTAACCATAGCTCTTGTACCTTAAAAACTTTCCTCACAGTGATCCTGTTGGGTCTCTGTCAGTGGAGATGAGGGAAAGAAAATGTCTTCATCATTTTGTTAAGGAGAGGCCTCAGGGGGCTGGTGTAGCTATTTTAGGGTAACTACCTGAGACATGTTGTACGTGCTTTTGGAATGTATTGTTACATGGCTTATTTTTGGATTTGCACATTTTTGTCCACTGGTATTTTTTACAACATATATATTACAAAAGAAATAGCACTTAGAGGATTTGACTACAGTTTATTTCCAAATTAAAGTGTGTCTCTTTTGTTATGGTGATAAAAGCTGTGATAAAGTGATAAAAGGATTAAAAAAATCCAGTGATCCCTGGGCTGTGGCAATGAGGTTCACTTTGAATGACTGAGCATGACATCACTCAGTATGTCATTATGAAATTAAAACATGTAGTGACAACCCTAATAGTGAGACCAATGCTAGTGAACAAAAAGCAATTCAAAAGAAGCCTCTGTGTGTGTGACTTGCAACATGTGTGTACATTTTAAAATATATAGTATGTGAATACATCCAACAAAGCTGTATTTCTGGCCGCATGCAAACAAACATATCACAGCTGTCAGAAAATTAGGGATAAAAAATGTAACAACTACTTCCTCTTAGCAGTAGAAAAGGTAGCCTGAATCCCAGTTCACTCCAAGCATATACTTGGCTTCAGATCTGCCATTCAGTTTCTCTTAGGTCAACAAAGTACAAAGTCTGGTTTCATATTTAAGCATGTACTTAATGTAGCACATACTGTAGTTAAATAGAGACTGCTGAGTAGAGGTCTATTACGTAAGTATGAAAATGCAGAGATCTGGATGTACTAAAGAAAGGAAAAAAAACCCAAGCAAATAAGAAAAATTCACCTGATGGATTTTTTTCTCTTATTTGGCTCAGATAAATTCCTCCAGTTACTGGTATACATCATATGATAAATGTTTTACATTATATGATGCATTTTCCTTTGGGCAGAAATGGAACATAAATCAGTCTGAAAACCCTAATAATGAAAGCCAGGGCAGGTGTTTTAAATTCAGTGTTAATGCATAGTTTTGAAGGTGTCCGGGTTTAGGACAATATTAGATTTATCAATGGACAAGAGACATATAGGGAAGGCAACAATTTATTAAATATAGATATATGAGGGGGAATTGATGGGTGAAATCGCCCTGTTATGGCCAGCAGAGGGCGTTGTGGGTCCCGCTGGAAATCGAATGGTACAGTTGCTCTCTTGTGGCCAGCACAGGGCGTGGTGGGTGCCAGCCAGGACGGGCTCTGGGGAACACACACACACACACACACACACAAAACACCCCCTCCCCCTCCCCCCCCACAGACCATGTGTAACCCGAGAAGGGAAAGGAAAGAGAAATGGAGTGACACCGTGCTCCTGGACAAACAACCCCACCCCCTACACAGACCACGTGTAACCTGAGAAGGGAAGGGGGAAGGGAAATGGAGTGACACTGTGCTCCCGGACAAACAGCCCCACCCCCTACCCTTGCTCTGGGAAAAAGCTAGCAGCACAAGGAGGAGGGCCCCCCCCAAGAACACAGGAGAGAGGCGGGCAACCCACAACCAAAAAAAAAAAAAAAATCCGTGGAAAAGGCAGCCGTTTCCTAGAGATGGTGTGTCTGTGAAGAGGTTCTCCTAAGGGATCTTCTCAGGCAGGAAAAGACAAAAAAAAAGCAGAGGCGACCTCAGGAAAAGTCCGTGGGGAAGAGGTAGAAGGCAGTAAGGTCCGGGGTACTCCTCTAGGCCTTGTTGAGTAGAGGCACCCTGCTTCAAGCTGCAGAGTCCAGGGGAGAGAGAGAGCGAGTGCTCCTTCCCTCAGGTTTTATAATCCCAGTGCCTTCCCAGAGCACCTTGCGGGTCTCAGGGGCTGATGGGAAACCCAGGCAGAGGTAACCTTGGTAACCTGGCCACTCCTCCCAGCTCAACCGAATGTGGGCACGGGAAAGGAGTTATTTTTTCCTTTGTCTTCCTCTGCGGTTTAAGCCAAACCATTACAGAAGGGAATAGAAAAATGGCTGGATCACTAAATAATCTGTACTGCTGCTGAAACAGTATAATTTAAGAAAAGAAATCCCTTAAATACCTAAGAGGGGACAATTGATTTTTGCACGAGGCTTTGAAAATTCTGGCTTTCTACTCTATTCTTTTAGCTATTATTATAAGAAGCTAATTTTTAATTAAGTCGTCAGCATCTGTATCTTGTATCGCCTCATCCAGTTGGCATCTGGTAACCAGCAGTGTCCCCCAGGATCAGTGTTGGCCCCAGTCCTGTTTAGTATCTTTATTGATGATCTGTATGAGGGGATCAAGTCTACCATTAGCAAATTTAGGGACAACATCAAGTTGGTTCAGAGTGTCAACCTGCTGGAGGATAGAAAGTCTCTGCAGAGGATGGATTGATGGGCTGAGAAGAAAGGCATGAGGTCCAAAAAGTCTGAGATCTGGGTCCTGCATTTTGACCACAATAACCCCATGCAGTGCAACAGGCTGGAGGCAGAGTGTCTGGAAAGCAGCCCACTGGAAAAGGATCTGGGGATGCTGGCCCATAGCTAGCTGAAGGTGTGCTCAGGTAGCCAAGGTCAATGGCATCTTCGCCTCTATTAGGAATGGTGTGATCAGCAGGACTAGGAAAGTGATTCTTCCCCTCTGTACTTGGCACTGATGAGGAGGGCACACCTCAAGTACTGTGTCCAGTTCTGGGCCCCTAAATTCAGGAAGGACACTGAGATGCTGGAGCGAGTCCAGAGAAGGGCAATAGAGCTGGTGAAGGGACTGGAGCACAAGTCCTATGATGAGTGGCTGGGGGAGCTTGGGTTGTTTAACCTGGAGACGAGAAGGCTCAGAGGAGCCTTTACCGCTCCATACAGCTGCCTGAAATGAGGTTGTACCCAGGTGGGGATTGGCCTCTTCTCCCAGGCAGCTAGCAATAGGATTAGAGGACACAGTCTTAAGCTGCACCAGGGAGGGTTTAAGTTGGATATTAGGAAGAAATTCATCACAGAAGGGGTGAGTGAGTAGATATTGGAATGGGCTGCCTAGCAAGATGGTGGAGTCACTGTCCCTGGAGGTATTTAAGGAAAGATGGGATGTTGCACTTAGTGCCATGGTCTAGTTGACAAGGTGGTGTTAGGTCATAGGTCAGACTCAACGATCTCAGAGGTCTTTTCAGACCTAATTGATTCTGTGTTTCTGTCTTCTACCCAGATAAAGCTTCTTGGATTCTCAATCTATTTGGAAAACCCAGGAGACTGCAATTGAAGAGCTAACAATAGGAAATTACAGAACCAGAAAGAGACTAATTTTCCTTCTTTCCTGTTTACTCCAGCTGCAGAGCTAGCTACAACTAAATGCGAGAAACAAACTGATAGAAATTAAATGTATGTATTATGGGAGGAGATGAGTGTTGTCACCTCATTCAGTTTTTCAGTGGGAACTCAACCTGAACTTGTTACTGAGCAGAAGTAATTCATCTTGCATTTGATGAAGAAATTGAGGGCAACATCTCCTTTATTTCATGGGAGGGCATAGACATGAAACTACCATAGACATGCATGTCACTACCATGACAATAGCAGTTACAGATTTTACCTGTTAAGTATAGATGCTGCAAGTGACTTGATGTCTGACAGGCTGAAATGGTATGAGTTGAAATGTAGTCAGCTCCTCTCAGTGTATCTTAGTAATTTTGCCAGGGCCAGAGCTCTGTTCTTGTCAATTCAACCATTTCCTACCTCATTCTCTGCTAGGCAAAATGTTATATTTATTGTATTTTATGTATATATGATATTTTTATATGTATATATAAATATTTTGGTATTTTATAGTTACTCCCTTTATGTATTTATTACAAAGGAAAACCCCTCTCTCTGACAGCTTCAACAGTAATGACAGCTTGAAAAGAAATGAGGGAAGAGGAGAAGTCTTTCCCATTTTCCTTGCAGTTCAATGGAAGTTGTTTTTCTCTCTCTTCCAATGGGAGAGGCAACCATAATCTATATTTAGAATGAAGCCACAGTGGAGATGAATTGAAGAGGATGTTCTTTACCAGGTAGGTAAAAAGAGCTACAAAAAATATGTGAAAAACATCTCATCCACAGATGCAGTCTGCAGTATTATCATTAGGACCTGATTATAAATAGTTTTGTAAATCAATCTTTCTGTTGAGCAGTTGCCATAGAAATACAGAGAATTGGCTAGAAATACAGTGAACCAGCACACAAAGAATCATCAAGTCTCACCACTATAATGGGAAACCTTTAACACAAGTTCAGTTAAAACCTCCTTACTACTGAGCATGTACTGACATAAACATGTGAGTAACAATGGGAAGAGGCAGCCACCTTTCTATCAGTGGGATTATGGGATGCCTTCTCGTTGTTGGCATGTCTCTGCTGATTGATGCCAGGGCAGGAGAAGGGGGTGTTTCCCCATCCCCATGAAGGAGCATGTCCTCTTCCCAGCTGTGGCTAAGAGCAAGCGGGAGGGAGCTGGGGGACAGAGATGCAGAGAAATCTGCACCCAAACAAATGGGGCCCAAAAAAGATGGTCAAATAAGCTTATAGCAGTTGTACTTGGAGGTTGTATGTGGCTGAGGAAAATGAAAATGCAGTTCCTTGTGAATATAAGCTGGCTTAAAACAGATGCTAAAACTTCAACTACTTTGAAGTACAACTTCAATTACAAAGCACTACTTTGATGCAAATGCAAGGAAAGGCAAATGACAAGCAGGATATTTAAATTATATAAGGTATTGGCAAAAATAAGGAAAACAATATTGAGTTCCCCATGTGCAGTAGAGGCACAAATTTATATATATATTTTAT
>VYZS01035468.1:36403-46932 GCA_013400695.1 Neodrepanis coruscans
TAAAAAAAATATATAATATATAAAATCATCTGTGAAGTAATATTTTGGCAGGAGAAGCCTCCAAGAAGGCAACTTATCTGTGAATGCTAGGTCTTGATGGATTGAGTCTGCACACAGCTGACTCTTAAGGCAATGCATGTTTTCTTTTTCTTTCTACAGTCAGGACCTTTTTTGACTGAGCTCTACTATTAATTAAAAAGTATTGTCAAGGGTGCTGTTTCATGGATGAGTCTCAATTTACAGATAACTTCTCTAATTTAAAAACTAATCTGGAGACTAAGACCTGCCAAAATACAGTGTTTAATTAATATAGGTGGATGTAAAATACAGATTAGCCCTATGGCACATGTATAGACCTAGATGATGCAAACATCAAGGTTCATGCAGCAAGAACCAGGATACAGAAGTACAGATTATAGGTATTTATGGTTTGAATGGTTCTTTCACAAAGGGTTGGCATATGATTTAATATATTATTCTTTGTTCTCAGCCCTTAGTTTTGCCATCATATTCTTTTAACTGTATGTTATTATTTTCCTTGTTGCTGCACTCGGGTGCTTCCCATTGATTTCATAAATTGCATGGCAGACTTTTATCAGCTAAATGTATGCCATTGAGGCAGGCAGTTTCTGTTTCTGTTTGGACTGACAAAATTCCTGTTGGATGAAATGTTGTGAAATGACTTCAGTATTTGGATGTGCAGCAAAAGAAAGAAAAGGATGGAAGTACCATGTTCTTGGCCTTTCCATGGATAATCTTCCTTCCCGAGAATGGAGAGCCGAAATCTTTGTGGACTAACACAGTTCCATATGTATCGCTTCTAGCTAAGTCCTCCTGAGAGCAGTCGACAATGTGAGAGACAAGTGTTCCATTCTCATCTAGCTGCTCTGCTTCCCTCCTTCCTCTGTAGATGGATGAACCTATTGCCCTCTCCTGAATGTCATCCCACATTTTCTTTAACTTTGTTGGAGAGCTGCCTGAACATTTCTCAGTGCCCAGGTAATTAATTGAGAAGTCCCATCACTTTCTTGCTTCAAAAGGCATGGATTTGGTTTTTTAGTGCTAATGGTATTGAATGTCATTTGTGGAATTTGCTTAATTATGGCACATAGACTTTCTGCCTAAATCAAATTACTTTTATCCATATTGATTGCAGTTATAAAATCCTTGTGAAAATATTTTATTAAGCATTATAGATCTCCCTGCTAATGATGTAAATGCCCTGTTGTTTTCACTTGATGCTCTAATGAGCAAATTGGTTCTTGGAGTTTGATAATACACTGAAGACTGAAGTTACAGATAAAGTGTCTTTTCCTTTTTATTTGATATTGAGCACTGTGCCACTTATCTTTAAGACTGGAAAATTTTGACTTCTTCATAACCCTGGTCATGCTTAGATGAAGAAGAGAAGCTGCCTTGAACAAGAACACTAAATAATTATACCACTAGGCTTTACGCAGCCAAAATAAAACATCTTAATGACTGGAAACATCCCTTCTTCTACTGATCTTTTTTTCACCACCTGTAGGGGGAACAAGAGATGGTGAGGAGATAGGCTGATTTAACAGCCTTATTTTTGTTTTTGTTGAAGGGACTTTTGGTAGCTGGGAGACTTAAACTTGGATTTCACTCCCTCTCTAGCCTTGCAGAGCAGTTAACCCTCTGGAAAGACAGCTTTTTCACAGATGACCTTGGAGGCCCCATGAGGCAACGGGGGGCAGGGGGGACAACCAAGCTGTTAAGAAGTCTTGGAAAGGAAAAAGTTTTGCATTCTTTCATGTGTGGTGTGTACATATGCTGTTAAACCAGCCTTTGAAAAATAAATTTTTCCTAAGTTCTTCCACTGCTTGGTGTTTTGAGGGTAACTGTTTTCTTCCTTTATACCACCAATTCAGTAGTTATTAGTTTCCCACTTAAATCTGTCCCTGGAATATTCCTATGCTAATGTCATCACAGTCAACATCAATAATAGCGGTTTCTAAATAGCAACATATACATGTGGCACCAGAGCACTTGCTCTGAGGGTCATGCTTAAGGGCAATGATTGTGATCAGTCCTTCTCCTGATGAGGATGCTCTCTTGCAGAAACATGCTATGCTTTTGAGAGAACTACACATATACTATGAAACAGCTTAATACAAAACTTTCTCCTTGCTGAACACAAATCCTGGTGCAAATCCTTTGCAGAAAATGATTGCACTTTAACCAAGTTTCCTTCACTGAAAGAAGATTCAACTTGCTAGAGTGTTTTCCCGTGCCAGCTTTCCAACAGCCCCAACAAGCAGCAGTCTTCCCTGAAGACACCTGTCATCACAAAAAAATTCCCCATGAACCATCGTGTGCATATGCAAGAAGTACTGGGCTTGCTTGCTGATCTCTAGTGGCCTGCCAGAAGAAGCAGTTCCTGTTGTATCAGGGTTCCTACCCCCTGTTCTTGTATTTCCCAGTATTTGTTCTGCACCTCCTCACGGATGAGGGATGTACATGGAATTAAACAGCCAGAGCCAACCTAACAACAAGTGAAAGTCACAATTACCTGTGAGAGAGTATTTCTTTTCTGAGGTTCTGGGCTTGATCCTGAAGAAGGATCTGAACTTGATCTCTCATGAATCCTGAGCACTAAAATGTATTGCTTTTTACTTTAATGAAAGATGGGCTTCATGGGCCCAGGATTTTCTAGCATGTAACTCCCCTCCCCGTTCAGGGTGATGAACACTCTTATTTTATCCTATGGAGTAGATTGTCTTGTTGCTTTTGCCCTCGCTCGTCTTTTATTGCATGTTTGACTGATTATTTTTGTTCTCAGACAGTCAAACTATTAAAGTATTAGAGCAATTATTTTCAGTTTTTGCTTAGCCACAAAGGTTGCCACTTCTTTTTCAGACCCGAAGTACTTATGCCAGAAAACGGGTTTGATTTTTTTCCCTAAGTATTTTCATTCCTGTTGCCCTGAAAAAAGACTGTGTCTTCTCATGGAAATCAGGAAAACGTTCCGTACGTTTCAGCATGATGTAAATCAGATCTTTCTTCTCTTACATGACCGTGACGCGATCCTCTCCACGTGCCAAATTCAAGTAGGGCTGATAGCCTAAAACTAATGACGGGACTCAGGACTGATTCCTCCAAGATCTCTTTCTGCCCGCAGCTTTGTTAATTCCCTCTTCTCCCCTCAGATGCCGACCAGGGAAGTGGGGGTGGGAGACTTCGAGAAAGGGAATAGACAGAAAAAGGAGAGAAACCCACAGCTGGAAGCTTGGTGGAAGTGAAGGGTGCTGAGGGGTACGGGTGGGGGCCCGCGGCCGCGCACGGGTGTGGCGGTGGGAGGAGCCGGGTGACCCGGCGGAGGTCGACGCGTTTCGGAGTCGGCGGGTCTCGCAAGGCGCCGACAGAGGGCGCCGGGCGGAGGGCGCGGCAGGGCCGGGCGGGGCCGAGACGGCAGCTTGCATTCGGCGGCGGATCCGGCGCTCAGCGATTATCAGCGCCGGTACGGGCGGCTGCCTCGGGGCTCGCAGGATGCCGGCGGCGTGGCGGCGCGGAGCGCGAGTGCTGTGGCCGCTGCTGTGGCCGGCCCTGGTGTACTGCTACAACGTGGACGTGGGTCGCCCCGTGCTTTTCCAGGGTCCAAATGGCTCCTTCTTTGGGTACTCAGTGCTGCAGCACCACCATGATAGCACACGGTGGTGAGTAGCATGGCCCCTGCGTGCCTGGGGCCAGCGAGGACGCGGGCGGCGGCGGGGGTGCGGCCGGGAGAGTGCTGCCGAGACATCCATCCCTTCTGGCAGCCGCAGTGTGGCAGCGGGACCCGACTCCCCTCGCAAGGGCGGGCAGGAAAAGGGCGCTTCAGCCCCGGCTGCGGGGGCTCTTTCCGCGCTCAGTCCGCCGCGTCGTGCGGGTGCGGTGGAGGCAGCCCTGTGGCCCTTGTGCACGGGGCATTCCCCTGATGGGAGCAGGGGCCATCGCTTTGGGAGGTGTTTTAACGCGGGGATGCCCTTCCCGGGCTGGCGGCCGGTGCTCGGCATCGTGACCTCGCTGTCCTCAAGCGCTAGCCGGCGCGCGGCCCCGCTTCCTCGCGGGAAATACTTAGCAGCTTCTTGCCTGGACCGAAAGTGCGCGGGATACGAGAGATGATGGGTCATGCCGTGTTAACGGGGAACTTTTCTAATACGATAACCTCCAGCGGGAGCAGCACGTTCAGCGTTGACGGAGTTAGCGCTCCGCAATCTGCCTGGCGAGGGACAAAATCCCGCCGGAGTCTGGAGGGATGCTTGCAAACTGGGAGACTTGTGTGCCCGCTCTTGGCGTGAGAGAATGTAGAGGAAATGTCTATGTAACATTAAAAACCCCAAAAAGACCCATGATAGAAAGTTTATCTAAAACTAAAGAAAAATTATGAAACTGTCGAACTTCTTGTTTTCCTTTTAATTGAAAAGTGCCTTGCAGCATAGTCTGTCTCTTGTCTGGGTTAGAGTCTCTTTGTTAGTATTAAAACTGGTTTCTGTTGATTGGACCTAGTTAATGTCATCTGGTGTACTTCTAATGTGACTAGGAGCCACTGCTGCCAATAAATGTCCACAAAGCATGTCTTTATCTTTTATACTTAGATATGGCTCAATGACTCAGCTATTGATGTTGGAACTGTGGTGCTCTGTGGTATAAATAAATGTATTCATTCTGGCATCCAGTTCTTTAAAAATGAGTTTCTTTCACACCCTTTAGTTCACAAGTAATTCTATGCTCTGCCTTTATTCATAGTGGCTTTCACAGGGTATTCATTTTTAAGGAAGACTTCATAGAGGAAAAGCTCCATAGAAGAGAAGGCCTCAATGTAAAGCAATGGTTAACTTTGATCAGGAACCAACGAAGGATTCAAACTCTGAAAGCAGCTTGTATTCAACACAAATTGCTGGGGACTCACAGTGGTGTGAATGAAATGCTGATCTAGTGCAGTATGGTGGGATGAAAATGATAGAATTTGTTGGCCCTTATGTAGGTGTCTTTAATTCTGATTGATAATGTGAATTATCTTCAGATAGCACCGAGGTGTAATTTTTTTGGAAAGGGGGGTAGACTAGGAAGGAGAGTCTCCCAGATATCCCACTTTATTTGGAAACATGCTGGACTAAAAGTATTGGGCAGCTGTCTGAAGTCAGGGGTCTGTTAGAAGTCTGGTGCTCAAAATTAAAATCTCCAGCTATGCAAACTCCATTTTTTTTTTGAAAATGAAGCCTATGGCACCTGGGAAAAAAAGGAAAATTAAAAAAAAACCCCTCCAAACATCTAAGAACATTAAATGGTTTTAAATAAAGAATTTGCTGGTCCTAACACCCAGAAGGATTAACAGCAGCTTGATATGGTCAGCATCAGCACTGTCAGAAATCATGATATTGTCACCACTTGTGGGAAAACAGCTCTTTTCATTGTGGAACCAGGGAGTTTGCTTTCACACGTATTTCAAAATCCTGTTCTCTCCAGATCCTGGAATATCAAGTTTGGGAAACACGTATTTTTACGCTCTCCTTGATTCTAATTTGTGATCTGCAGCTGTGCTCTTAGTGTGTGTGTGCATTCTAAAGGTAAAAGATAAATCTCTCTTAAGAGTATATGCAACCTTCTTCCAGTTTCCTGAAGATGCCACTCCCTGTACTGAATGAGCACATTCTGATTGCAAGCACGTTTTTCCACACTACAATATAATAGACATTTAAACTGTTTAGCGTATTTCTTCTGAAAAGCTTAAAAGATCTAACATCAAAGCATCAAAGGGCTGAACCCTTGTCAGTAGCTTTATTCACACTTCAACTGGGCATAAAGGTCTCCAGTGTTATATAGTACTATTTTAAAACCATATTTATACTGTACAGAATCTGATGCATCCTTTTAGGATAAAAAAATCTCTGATTTCAAGTTTAAACCAATTACCAGTTTCAGTTTACTGCAGTACAATATACAGTCCCAATTTATTAGGTAAGTGCTGAGGGAAATGCTTAGTAGAACTCAAGAAGCTTTTTGGATTTGTCAGGTTTCTTTGGCAAAGCTATAGAGGTATTTCCTTAACTGGCTAGTAGAGTCACTGAGTGATTCTTTTTTTCCCGTCTCTTTCAAATGCAATATTCTGGGAAAAGACTGAAGTCTGTTACAGGGAATATGTAGTAAAAATGTTTTCCATTCATTCTAGCATATAGCTCCTCTTAAATGTAATAGGTTGATTGTTTGGGTTTTTGTTTCAGTTTTTTTGTTCTTCTTGTAACATTTATATATCTAAGGATGAGCCATTGTTTTAGTTTTCTCATGTCCGTTTGGCCTGTACACTGCAATGAGAAGTAGATACTCTAAATTAACTTCAGACAATGATATTTTGGGTATTCATAGTTTGGATGGTGAGTTGTGCAATATATGAGCCCCCCAAAATGTGACTGATAATGTTGAGTCTGATAGGGCTCCTGCCCATCTAGTATTGTTTAATATATTAATATGCTCTGAAGCAGTTGAGAGTATTCAGGGGCTCCTTTGCTCTTTGTTGCTTGAGGGCCTGATACTCAGCCTAACGTGCTTCTGATCATGAGAGCTGATTGTTTGCAGTAGCTTGTTCCAGGGTGTGTGTACATATCTGTGCGTATATGTTGTATAGACATGTATGTGTACATATACAGTTATCAGTTAATTTTAAAATGCTATCTGTAATAGCTGGGTCTTCAGTATTTCAGCTGATGGTTTTCCAAGACCACAGAGGCATATACCCGTACTGTCTACTGCAGGCCTGCAGGTTTCCAGTAAACTGATTCAGGGTTTGGTGATTCTTCAGGGTTTATATAAGCCA
This sequence comes from Neodrepanis coruscans, assembly GCA_013400695.1. Taxonomy (NCBI): domain Eukaryota; kingdom Metazoa; phylum Chordata; class Aves; order Passeriformes; family Philepittidae; genus Neodrepanis; species Neodrepanis coruscans. The sequence goes on from VYZS01035468.1 coordinate 43,221, forward strand.
AATGTTCTTGTAGGATGAAAAAAGTGGGGGAATATTTGGTTTGAAATATTGTACCAGACAAATGTGAATAGTAAGGCTGCTACACAGTCCTTGACGCAGAAATTAGAGTGGAGTATGAGTGTGTAGCCACCACTACAATAGTGGAACTAGTCAGAGCCTTTGGCCTTTTCTGAAATAATTCATTGCAATGATGGTTCCATTTAGGAGCTGTTTTTGCATACTATTTCAAACAAAGTTTCTCATTGCAGATGTGCTAAGATTATTGTTTTTCTGATAATGTCTGCTTTTTCTCCCTCAAGTGGGTTTTATGGTTGTAAACCTTGGCAGGTTAACTTGGTTACCTGTCACTGCCATTTCCAGCCAAGTAACGAACCATGTGGCTTTTTGAGTTTGGAGTAGAGACAAACTGAAGTGTTTCTGTTCTATGGATGTAATTTTGAAACTTGGACTAAAAACTGAAAAAACAACCCCAAAATGATCCCAGACAGTTTAAAAAGAAACAAATGTCAATTTTTTCTCAAATAAAAAGTGCTAATAATGTGAAATCTCTGATGATTCTTTTTTAAAATAAGATGTTATTTTATTCTGTCTTTTTTCCTCTCCTTATGCCCCCTTCTTGCTGGCATCCTCAAATCCCTCGGCAAGTCCAGGGTGACCGCTTTATCTTTTCTGCAAAATGATCTGGTATGACAATGTAATGGAGTTAGTTTAGTTGCATGGTGTTCTGCTGCAAGTTTCACAGTAAGGAATGAACCTGTTTTCTTTGCTGTTGCATCGTTCCCTCAGCCATGCTCTTCGCTGGATTGCACTGCTGCTGAAATAATGGAAGCTGTTCTGTGTCTCAGGCTGATGGATATGTGTTGTTATCATGTCATGTACTTGTGTGCACCCGGAAAGAAAGTATAGGAACAGAATGACTGAGTGGTCGTTGGGTGTTGTGTTACATAATCTAAGCGGTGATGTTGTAGGTGCTGCCATGGCATTTTGAGGAACTGGAGCTTGCTGTCATTGGTCACAGATCATCCAACCCTCCTGCTTCTTGCTCTGGATGTAGTGGATAAAACACTGAGGTTTTTATTTCAAGTAACTGGGTTTTTTATTGCAAGTAACAAAGATCTTTCCAAAGGGAAGAAACTCAACTGGATTATGATGGCAGTGCACCCTCGCCTGGTACTGGTTTTGAAATAAGCTCTGGTACGTGAGAATATTTAAAGACTTTTTTTCCCTGCCACTTAACACTGAAATGAGGTGAGGTACCTACAGTCCCTAGTCTTTCAGTTGTGATTGCCTAATCGCTGCTGACATGCCATAGGCTGATACTTAATGTGCATGGCATCTCTCCAGCCATTGGTCAGCTCTCCAGTTTTGCTTTTATCCTTTTATTAAATGCAGCACTTACTTTCCAGACCTGTATGTCCTGAGTGTTAGTCACCAGTGAAATGGTCATTACTGTTCTACAGGAAGTAATTTTATGGAAGTGTGAATTTCCCTGTGTCCAAGAAAGCTTCTTGTCGTCCATTGATACTGGCTGCTGTGACTCCTGAAGTGGAATGGTCTCTACGCAGTGCAGCTGTGTAGTTATATCAATACAGATGAAGGCATTTGCCTTTGATTGTGTGATTATGAATACAAGAGGAGAAGGTTAAATTCTGCCTACTACTCCTTATTTTGGTTTAGACACCAATGTTTTTTTCACAGAGCCAGTGGGATGAGGCTGCTGCTTACAGATTTTTGTGCACCTTAAGTAAAAGTGACCCTAAAACTTCAAACCTCACTCTTCCTGCCCTCAGTTCTCTTCCATAGGAAGAAATGTCTTTTGAGGGTGTTTCCCCTTCTAGGTGTCTTCATGCATAAACTCACAAATATTCTAGGGGCTACCCACAGTTTTGGTGAGAACCTGTACTCATCAGTGGTCTCTGCAGAGAGCATTACCCATGTAGTAAGCCACAAAAATCAGGATATTTTACATAGAAGCTGGTTAAACTAGGTGGATTATGTTGCTAGCTGTATTTAGATCTTCTATATTTATGCCAGGCAAGGCTCCACAGCACTGAAATCTGAGACTGTATTACTCTAAGGCTTTGTTTTGAAATGTATTTCTGAGTTGATACGGTACCAGAGGAAAAATATTTTCTCTGATTGCAGCATTGTTTCATAGAAATTGCAAAAGATTGCAAAGGTCTTTAAATATGTAGAGGAAATACAAAACAGGTGTTTGTTTTGCTGAAGGAGTCTCAAAATATTTAGATGGAAATGAATCTTATATCCAGGCCCGCTGAAAAGTCTCATGACAGTAAAGTAGATGACTTTCTTGCCATTAAGCCATTACATACAGAAACTACGGAAAGGGTAAGCAAGTCTTTATGTTGACAAAGGTAATATTCTAGTCTTAAATTCCAGTTTTATTTGAATAAAATAAAAGTAATCGTTATGAGACAAATACCAACCAAAAAGCATGTGAACCAATCCTCCCGTTTCCCTGAAGGTAACTATCTCGGGACGTGGGTGTGCACAGATTATACCAGATGGAATAGGAGATCTGCAAAGGTTTCGATGGCTGGATTCTAGGTGCAAGACAAAGATCCTGAGAAGATATAGTGTGTGATGTAGGTCAAATATCAAATTTCAATGAACAGTCATTTAGGACAATCCCAAATATATTTGCTTTTGGCAGACATCACTGGCTGCTCAGTCCACATGAAGAAATGTCAACGGACATTTTCTTTTTGAAAGGTGTATTTCCTCAAGACAGCAATATTTTCTTTGCCAGTAGCCCACTCAAATCATTAATTATCACTTTTTCCTATTTGGCTTTTTAAAGAGAGCTGAAAAGTCTTTGTAATTTAGCCTCCATCATCTCTATCTTTCATGCTGCAGCCCAAAGTATCTTGTGCACTAGTAGCTGAATTGTATTTACTTTCCTTAGATTAAAGCAAAGCTTAATTTAAACTGGAGGTCAATGTGGCCTACATTATCTAATTGTTGTAACAGGTCATAGAAACAGTTTCTTGCCATTTGCAATTTGAACCTGTAACTCTTTAAGCTAGTAATATTTATTTTTGTTAGACCTCATGAATGTCAATAAGTGAATGATAAGCATTCATTGCCCGTATAAATGAAATGACTGGCATTTGATTTTATGCTTGCTGCCTACCCACTGGGACTTCCATTTGGAGCTATTATTTCAAGCTCTTTTGCACTTGCTCCCCAATGTGCGTAGGTTTTGTGGGTTTTAGCAATTTAAGTATTGTGGACGTTAATTCTTCTCACTTGTGAAAACATGATGTGCATTGTAGAGTGCAAGAGTTCAACCCCATCAGAATTCTACAAATGATACAGTCTAGCCCAAGAAATTTCAGAGAAAATGGTCACTTAGTGTAGGGATTTCTCTTCTTTTTATAAACATATCAAGGGTCACAAAACAGTTTTGTTTTATCCCATGTCCAAGTGAGTGTCTAGGGAGTGGAAATGTGCTGGTGTTTGGTATAGATGTGTGGTGGTTTTACCACAAATTCAGTGATTTTGGAGCAGAGACTCTGAGAGAAGTCACAAACACACCCCAAAAATGAAGAAAACACACAAAAATCACAGTTTATTTTGCGCAAACACCAAAACCCGACAAATAAAGTGCAAAACAGACAAACAAATTAAATTTTTCCAGGGCCCGCGTTTGAGGTGAGGACGCTCTGGAGATAGTGCTTGTCTCTCTCTC
>VYZS01035469.1:2703-27462 GCA_013400695.1 Neodrepanis coruscans
GTCATCTGCAAACTTACTAATGATGGACTCCATCCCCTCATCCAGATCATCAATAAAGATGTTGAACAAAACTGGCCCCAGCACTGAACCCTGGGGAACCCCACTAGTGGCCAGTCTCCAACTGGATGTGATACCATTCACCACGACTCTCTGAGCTCAGTTATCCAGCCAGTCCTCGGTTAACCCAGGACAGAGTAAACCTGTTTAAGCCACAAGACATCGGTTTCACCAGGACTTTACTATGGAAGACATCAAAGGCTTTGCTAAAATCGAGGTACACTACATCTACAGATTTTCCCTCATCAATCAGACGAGTTACCTGATCATAAAAAGAAATTAATTTGGTCAGGCAGGACCTTCTCCTATTGAATCCATGTTGACTATCCATGTCAATAATAATCCATGTTAACTTATCTCCTTATTATCCTGTAGGTGCAGCATATCTGCCCTTAAGATGGTTGGTTCCATAATTTTTCCTGGTCCCAAGGTCAGGCTGACAGGTCTGTAATTCCCTGGATCCTCCTTCCGACCCTTCTAATAGATGGGTGTCACATTAGCCGACTTTCAGTCATCTGGGACCTCTCCAGTAGGCCAAGACTGTTGAAAAATGATTGAAAGAGGCTTAGCAAGCATATCTGCCAGCTCTCTCAGCACCCTTGGATGGATCCCAGCATCCTTTGATGAATCAGAAATAAGATTTTTCTTAGTCTTCTATGCTTTAATAGAAAACATAATTTGATGTCATTTGTAATACAAAATGGGGGAGAGGTAAGAAAACATCATGAAACAATGGATGTTTTGGCAGAGTACTTTACTAATTCCTTTACTCTGCCCTCAAAAGTAACAACATTGAACAAGATACTCATTACAATTGAGAGTTAAGGATTTTACTGGTAGTCATTCCAGCTTACTTTACTCTTGATCTCCCTTTTACCAGGGTAAAGTCTCTTAACAAAAAAGGAATGCTTCATTTGCCAAACTGCACATGAAAAAACAAGAAACAAAAATTTAAAAAAAACAATCCAGATATTTTCAATTTTTTGAGTACACTCTTTGACAAACACACTTTTCAACACCAAAAATTCCATTATGCTTTTTTTCTTAAGAACCTGATGTGTTTACAAAATTATTTCTACAAAAGAGCAAAGCTTCATAGGATCTGAAACCAACCAAAAATTTGCTTAAAAATTAAATTTAAATGATGAGGCATTTCCAGAAGCTTCCTTTTTTCCATTTTCACAATAGAAATTCTAACCTAGAACAATAATAAATCTGTGAGACAAATGTCACTACATAAAATTCTGTTTTTGAAGCAAGAATTCATCTTACTTTATAGGTTTTAAGATAAGTATGAACTATCTTTTTATCCATTAAAGTACCAGGAATATTTGTAAATTAAGACCTCTACTGGGAATTTTCATCTAGTCTCTCTTTCGGTCTTTCTGGTTTTGTGGGAAGTATAGTGTGTATCTATCCATCTATATATCTACGTACTTATCTTTTGCATGTGTGAGATTGTGTGCACATATATGCATTATGCATTGCATATACACCTATGTTGTTCTTCCTGCATAAGTACTGGGAGCCAAAAATAGACACTTGAAGTCAGTAGTAAAAATCTGGAATGCAGCAATCACAAATACTTGTTAGCAGCCAGGCAACATTACAAAGAAATACAGCTTCTCTGCCAAACAGCTGGAGGCTTTTTATGTTATTCCTCATTTTCAAATGTCTTTCTTCAAACTGTTCAATATCTGACAAGGCAACTGCTATGCTTTCCTGCCTATTCAAAATCTTGATACTGGGATCTCATGTAGTAAATGAATAGAACTACATTCATTTTCTGGTTTCATCTTAATTCTTCAGTGATGACATAAAAAGTATATATTTTTGCAGTTTAAATATAGTAAACACTGATATTTCATATGACCTAGCTTGTTTTTGAAAGTTTATCTAACTTTTTGCACCAAAAAACCCCCAACAAACCAACAAATCCCCCCCCTCCCCCAATAAAATAAAATAAAATGAAATTTAAAAAAAAAAAATGCAAACCCAACAAAAACCCGACAAAAATTAAAATCCCTTGGTTCTGTATAATGAAGTATAGGGTGATGCTGGAAAACCACACATATTGGTTTAGACATCTTAAGTGGCAGAGATGTCATTACAATGGTACTGAAAGGTGATGCATATCATTAAAACAAGATGTTGCATGACATGTCTTTCAATTATTTGGTTGCACTGGAAATACAGCAGGAATTTCTTTTAAATAGTGTAAAGCTAATGGCATGCCAATCAAATTCAATAGAATGTCACAAAAATGCAGATGGCAGGGAAAAAAATTTGCATAATTCGGTTTATTGTGTACCCTCCCCCACTAGAGAAGGAGCATTTTTGCCAGGAATGTGAAAACAAGGCAAGGTGGCACTTGCATCCAGCTTATATCCCCACATTAGTTTAAATACAAAAGAGGAGTTTGTTAAAATCTTACTGCACTGGTTCAAAGAGAAGCAAATACTAATGTTAAGACTTAAGGTGCATATCTGTCTCAGAGTTCACACAATTGCAGATTGGTTGGAGATACAGGACTTGACAGACCAATGTATGTGGTACAGGTCTCTAGTATGAAATACAGCATAAGAGGCTAAAACAGATTTTCTTGGCTAATAACTAAAAATATGGGAAATGAAGCAAATATTGAATGGAAATGTTTTATATTTGCTTACATTTGTAACTATATTGGAACTGGGGCATTTCATAAGACTTACTGCCCAGTAGGGGTAATTATCCTTGGCTATGCTTCAAATCATTATTATCTTTCTAATGATCATAAATCATTCCTAAACACCTCAATCATTATTTTTTCAATACTGAAATATTTTTAACTAGAATATTCTGCTTGCAGAGATGTAATTCTCAGGTAAGTGCATTTTATAAGGAACTCAATCAGGGCATTTTATAAGGAAGCTGGAAAAATACAAATGAATTAAATGCATATGCTAGTCTAATGCCAAGGCACTTCCTAAAAAATAAAGAATGAAATACATGCAATTAATACTTCATTGATAGTAAGAATGAAATAAAAAGATTTGAGGTGGGAGCACTGCAGGGTCAAGAGAAGAGCTGTTTCTGCAGTACTGTTACTATTGGGCAAACTGTGCAGACACTTAGCTTCAGAAAGATTTGGAGAATACAAGAAAGGAAAATTACAATTGCAGTGTGGGTTTTTTTAGTGTCAGGGTGAACAGTTTTCACAACAGCAGGGTTCCTAATTATGATTAGCTATTTGCAATTGTGGAGGATAAAGTATGTTAAGTGTCTGCATTTTCATCAGGATGAGAGGATGGTCTGTTGAGCTTTCTTCACAGGAAGCACTGGCCCTTTCAAAGGCTTATCATTGACTAAGTGGGAAAGAAGATGAACATTAGAAATGTTGCAGAATGGGCCTTCTTTTGACAGCTATCAGAAAGTATGTGGTTGAGCACAATGGACACACACATCCCTTCTCTATTTCCTCTATTAGAGATATAATATAAAAATGCAAACTGCTCAAATTAAAATTTACCATATTTTAATTGAAATTATTCACAGGTTTTGACAGCTGGTACTGGTAATGACAAAAAGAAAAATGTTCCTACATTGACAGAATAGATGTGAAAGAGGGAGAGTTGAAAAAAGTTTTCATTATGCTTCTGTCTGAGTTTGAGAGAGAGAGATGAACTGCTGGAAAAAAACCTCATTTATAAATCTACATGCACTTGATACTTCCTCAAGAGTCTTAGTAATTTTATGTGTCCTTGAGACATTATCCAGTATCATCTCAGAACAAGGACAAAATAGCAAAAACAAAATACTTATTGCTTACTCTGGTAATTTGGGCCACAGTGTTGGGCCAGCTGTTATGTATCTAACTCCATGTTTTCTACAGCTATTTATTGAAAACTCTGGGGTTTTGTTTACCAGCAATAAACCTTGCATTCTTGCAAGCAATCTCAAGATACAGTAAAGCACCACAAAAAATCATAATTTTTTATATTTTGTGTACAGAAAAATTGTTCATCACAAGTATAATCCATTTTTACCTATGTACATACTTGTTAAAACTCAATAATAATAATAATAATAATAATACATTAGAGATTATACTATTAGTAAAACTTACAACATTTAATTCAATAGATAATCAGCTGCTATGGCTTATCTACATCTATGCAATAAAAAGATGAAATTTAAGATGATAATTCAGAGCACAGTGATCAGAAAAAAGTTAATAAGTATAAAATGTGAACTATCTGTGACCCAGAAAATAACCTTGTTGGCCTCTGTCACAGTGATACTTAGCCTGCATGAGGGAATAATTCTGTACCACAGATTTATGCAATATTTTATGTATTGGGCATTACCGTTATTCTGAATCTCGGTAAACAAGAGGTTGAAAATGATGGAATCATGTCTGATTGCTTTTTATTTTTTTGAGTAATGTAAAGGTAACTCGTTTGCCCAGAGAGAATCATCTTTAATTCCTGATTAAATGCAATCAGAGTGCTTTTGCTGGCAATCTGGTCTAATTTTAAAACTATCATACCAAGTGATCACTTTTAATAACTACCAGTATTATACAGCTTTGAAATGAAGGTCAAAAGCTATGGCTTGAAAGCCAAGACAGGATAATGGGTCTACTGCTGCTTATGGGAAGAGCCCTTTGCTTTAATCCTAATGGTCCCTATGACAAATGTGCATAGTAGATATTTTATTCACTCACTCACACTAGTAACACTAGCAAAAATGCAATGGAGTAATATTGTTTATCAGTCTTTCTATTTTCTTTCTTGGATTATATTGATTGTGGAAGATAACAAATTTCTTATTGTAGTCACATAGAATAACTCATTCCATACCAAAATACTTGAAAGAACACACCAAAATTGTGCACATACCAGACTGTCCTCAAGCCCATTATGGACAAGGGAAAAGTATCACTAAAGTGCATATGTACTGAAAATTCAAAGATTCAGCCCACATAACCCAAAAGAACAGTGGTAGGGGAAGTACCACCCCCAGTTTAACCAGTCAGACCTAGATTTCTTTGGCAGTGGACCAGTCTAGTATCACACTAGACAGGCAGATTTTATGCCACTCGTATGCCGCAGTTCTCATTCTTTTGTCTTTATGATGTAAAGCAAGGACAGAACATTTTTCCTACAATCAATAAAACTAAGTAGAAACCACAAAACAATCTTTTTGTTCATTTTGTAATCAGCTGCAAGTTTTAGTTATGAAAGCAGGTGCAATGAAGAATCACAGGAGAGGGACCCTGTCATTCATACCCAAGATCCCTCATGTCTTCCCCACAGCCTCCAAGTGCAGTATCCTAGCAGCTCTACTCTTTACACTGTACAAGCATACATTTTTTCACAAAGTCCTTTCCATGTTCCCTCTGCAGAGGTCTGGATAGGTCTTGTCATTAGGGCTGGCATAATAATAATATAGGGACTGAGACCCTCAGAGCATTTCATAATATCACTGGTTTTCTCATATCAATGAAGAAACTAATTGGTGCCATTTCAGTGGGAAATGGTGATTGCCATCAACAGTGCTATGCAGACGGCTGTAAGGAGGCTGTACTTTCAGCCTGGGCTTCCCTGTTGCCCAATCTGGTGCCTGTGTTGTGTTTTGTCAAAAGGCTGCATGGCTGCTGAGAGCAGGGACTACAAAAATTGTGCCTAATGATAATAAAATAATAGGCACACACTCTGACTCAAGGCCACATTTAAGCAACCATAGTTCACACTAAGTAGATATGTTGGTACAGAGAAACAGCATTCATTAATTTTTTTAAACCCTGATCACAGTAATTTTGGTAAGGATGCACTAACATACATTCTTTTGTTCACAAGTAACAAAGAGCATTAACGCCTGCTTCAGTTTCAAGTCTCTGTGCAGCCATAACAAAGTCACTGCTGTAGATCATCCATAATCTGTAGAGCATTTTGAGATTCTCAAATGAAAGACCCTATATAAGTGGAAACTATTATTATCTATATAGCAGACAGATCCCAGCTCCACTGTAATATGCTGTTCTCCTCAGTAGGCTCAGGCATGTGAGCTGCTAAGTACTCTCCATTTCCATTGTAACTCCTTGGAGTTGAGAGCATTCAGCATCTAGGAGGATCAAGCACAGAATCAAGTCTGAGCTTCAAACCCACAGCCTTATACAAAGCTTCCATTGAGGTTTTTAACCCACTTTGAGCTATGGAAAGGGAGGTAGAAAGAAGTGTAATAGAAACTTTAGGGGAAAAAAGCAAATTAAAAAAAAAGCCACCACTCTGTAAAATTGTAAGTTGCTTAAACCATTAAAAAGTTATTGCTGTTTGAAGACTAGATTACTGAAATTACTGTCCTCTCATCATATTACAAAATAAAGCACCACATAAAGCAAGAGACATTGCACCAGCCATAAAACTCCCATAACATCAACAATGAAATACTTTTTTTTAAATTACACATAAAATGAAATAATAATTACACAAGCATTAAATGTAAAAAAATCTAAGTGAAAAAATCAAAATGCACATGTGCATAAACTGTAACTTTTTCTTTATTTTTCTCAGCACATGAACACAAAGCATTAAATTTCTCAATAAGGGTTTTGGGTTTTCCCACTTTCCCCCTGCCCCCACTGGGAACAGCACAATTTCAAATCCTCAGTATTTCCACCTCTAATTGCTAGAAGAGTTCATTATCAGCTGTCTAAAGTGCAATACATCAACCTTGCAAAGCTGATATACAAAAGACTTTCACACATCTGATGGGCTGCTGTGCTAAATACATCTTAATTTGTGCTGCATCTGCTGTTTTCTAATTTGTTTGTCATGCTGTGAATGCTACAGACTTTGCTACAGCAGCTCCCTGATTTTTTATTTTTAAAAACACAGCAGCTATTCAGGAAAGAAATGGCTGAGTGCCACCATTGTTCCTCTGATCCATGGAATTACATCAGTTCTCTTATATTAACCATTAAATACTTGATGATATATGTTTAATGTGTTACACACACAAACACTACTGTATGTCTCAATATACAAACAATATGTATATGTCTCAATATACAAACAATATGTGTATGTGTACTATTTACATCTTCTCTGTTAACATTTACTAGATAGTAGATGTCTTCAAACCAGTTTATCTACATTTAAAAGAATGCCTAATTTAAGCCTTTTTTGTTTTGTGTGTCCTCAGTTTTTACTATAAAGCCAGTTTCTTTTGTTGAAAACCTGGAAGAGCACTGTTAAAAATCTGAGTCTTAATGATTTGTGTACACTAATGAAATCTGGTGTCTTTTTACGCATTAAAGGGCATTTCACTGAACCTACCTACACTCCTCAGTGAAATGAGTTTGGAGTTCTCAGTGCAGTCCCTGCTGTGCTGAAAAGCAAATGGTGGAACAACATGTGTAATTCAGCATGTTTCATAATACATCAAAGATTCTGTACAGAAGAAGCCTCAGCTTGAGCTGGCAGGGAAATTAAATTTCTACTCTTCCCTTCTTAAAGTAGAGAGTTTTCCCAGGTACACTGAGCACTGACACTGGGCAGAACATGACGAATTTTTAGCAAAACAGGCTGTTCTGTCATTAGCCTTCATAATCTCACATACACGTCTCCCAGAACAAAGAATGAAACACTAAGTGGTATTTTGCACATATTCTCCTGAAACTTCACTTGTTGCTAGGTTAGAAAGAAAGCCACTTGGCACCACACAGGTTTTTCAAGAGCTCTCTCAGAGCTCTTTCTCTTAGGAGTCCAATTCACTGCCAATCACATAATCACCAAAACCAGCTTTCAAAGAGATTTAAAAACACATGGCACTGAATAGCAGAATCTTGCCATTGCCAAATTCACACATGATGTACCCAAAAAACAAACAACCCATAACCCAGGCCATAAATGTTGTTATAAATAATGTCCCTCACTTACTTGTATTTAGCTGTCAAGCTGTATTTAGCCAGACAAGAAAGTGTGTCTTCTTCAGAGTAGGAGATATCATAAAATTGTTTCAGCACAACCCTGACTTTAGAGGAGCAGCTGGAACGCAAATTTTCTTCTCCTGCTTTTTTCAGTGTGACTCCTGGCACTCAGGACATTGAGAGTTATTTACATAATCATAGAATCACGGGATCATTGAATTTGGGAAAAATGTCTAAAATAGAGTCCAACTGTTAACCCTGCACTGCCAAGGCCACCACTAAACCATGTCCCTTAGCATCCCATCTAAACCATTTTTTAAATAATTCCAGTAGTGGTGACTCAATCACTTCCCCAGGCAGCCTAGGGAACATCAGTTTCCAGCTTCCAGTCTGCATTGGGTTGTCTGTGGCCAGGTTTTGGTAGCTCCAGGGGAGCTGTAGGGGAGGCTTCTTCAAGAAGATGCTGGAAGCTTCCCCATATCCAGAAGAGCCAATGCCAGCCGGGTCCAGGCCGGACCCACCGCTGACCAAGGCCAGGTCAAACAGAAGTTAAAGTAACACCTCTGTGATAACATATTTAAGAAGGAAGGAAAAAAAACTAGTTTAGATGGCCACTGGAGAGGAGCAGAGAACATGCAAACAACAATGCAAACCAGGGTCAGTGCAGAAGGAGGGGGAGGAGGTGCTCCAGGAGCCAGAGCTGAGATCCTCCTGCAGCCTGTGGTGAAAACCATGGTAGAGCAGCTGTACCCCTGCAACCAATGGAGGACCACAGGGGTGCAGAGATCCACCGGCAGCCCATGGAGAAGCCCATGCCAGAGCAGGGGGATGCTGGAAGGAGGCTGTGACCTTGTAGAAGGCCCATGTTGGAGCAGGGTCCTGGCAGAGACCTGCTGACCTGAGGGGAGAGAAGCCCACACTGGAGCAGGTTTTCCTGCTAGGACCTACAGCCTGTGGGGAACCCACACTGGAGCAGCCTGTGCCTGAAGGACTGTACCCTGTGGAGAAGTGATTCATGTGACAGCAGTGTCTGAAGAACTGTTGCCAGTGGGATGGACTCTCACCAGAGCAGTTTATGAAAGACTGTCTCCTGTGGGAGAGACTCATGCTGGAGAAGTTCGTGAAGAGCTCTCTCCCATGGGAGGGACCCTATAGGAAGCAGGGGAAATACTCCTCTCCCTGAGCAGCAACAGAAAACAACAGCTGACTGTCCCATTCACTGTCTCCCTGCACCACTGGGGGAGAGGAGGTTGAACATGGAGAAGGAGGGGGCTGGGGAGAAAGGTATCTTTAAGGTTTCTCATTCTAAAGCTCTGATCTTATTAGTAATAAATTTAATTAATATCCACAAATGGAGTCTGTTTTGCCTGTGACAATGATCAGTGAGGAATCTTTTATCATCCTTAACTCATGAAGCCCTTTGTTATATTTTCTCTCCTCTGCTGTTTGCAGGGGGGAGTGAGAAATTGGCTTAGTGGGTCTCTAGCATCCAGCCCACGTCAAACCACTACACAGTGTAATGCCAATCAGTCTTCAGTGTCACAAGTCCACACAAAAACATGCAGCAACTATTACAGTGGCAGGTTTTATGACTGGGGAAGCCATAGACAAATCAACGCTACCATAAAGGAATATGTTTAATCAATAAGGCGTATTGTTCAACTTGTGTGGAAGAAAAAACACCTTGTAGAGTACCTGCATTTGTAAGGTTAATCAATTCAGCTAATTGTAAGTGCTCTCAGTTGCCAGTCTCTAAACAGTTCCTTCTTCTTGTAGCAGCTAATTCACTGGGATGCAGCAACACTAAGCTGCAAATGAAGGAAGGGAAGAAAAGCAGTCAAATTTCTCATTATTCTCTGTGTTGTACTCTGCCTCTGCCTGTAACATCAATATATTTACCTGAGGGAGATAATCTTTTCTTTCTGCTAGCACTGCCTTACCTCCTTCATTACACAATAAACAAAGCAAGAGGTCTATGCTTCATGATCCAGGCAGATGAAAAGGAAATCAGGGTATTGATCTTTTTGTTCAGTTCTTTAAAGGCCAAATCTATGACTAATCAGTGGGGTAGTTTTTGCAGTGCTCTTTATTTCACAGCCATAAAGATTATTTTGTTCTCAAAGAATTGTTTCCTGTAGAAAAAAGCACAGTCAACATGATTATGCATTTCCAAGAACTAAAGACAGACCCACACTACAATAAAGGAGGTAGAGCCTGATTTCAATTTTTTTTCTCCAGACCAATTTAAAATCAGCTAGTGAAAGCAGGTTGATAGTCTCTGCCGCTTGTGAGCTGTGTATTTGTTTGTTGTTTATGCAAGAGCTTAGAGTTTTCTAAGGTGATGCCTGGTCCCTCTTCAAAGTACATTCAATGTCCCACTTCTATTCTGAGCCTGAAGTACAAAAAGCTTTCCTTTAGGCACTCACCTCAAATAATGCCAGAATTATCACATGGACTTGAAAGTACTGTTTAGTTTTGTTCCTGATGTACTTCTGGTGTTTCCAGCATCTGAAAAATATTAGAAACATTAATTTAACTTTTGAAAAGCAGCCAGAGGTTAGAGATTTCAGGTCTTCATAGAATCAATCAATATTGATTAAAGGTCAAAGCAAGTACTGAAAACAGTGTACACTCCCACAAAACAAAGCACTATTCTTCCCATAGCAAAAAAGAAAATGAGAACAGAGGGAGAAATAGCAGCTTGTCTCATCTTTTTCTGCGTTTTAAGCCCCAGCTACCAACACTGTCCTTGTCCTCTCTATGCCAACCCCTCCTGGATCATTGCAGCCAACTGAGCCCACTATCTCCTTGGACACCTCTTAAGAAGAAAGCTCTGGATACATTTTTCTCATATTCTAAAAATCTCAACACAGGCTGTACTTGTCAAATGCCTGCCTGGACCAGGCTCTGAGGATCAGTAACAAGGATACATCAAGGAAAAATACATATTCATACAGGTAATTCAGCTAAGGCTGCTGTATCAGTGCTCCTATGTGGATGACTATTTCATATGAACTGGTAGCTGTATGATTGGTTTGGTTGTCTAAAAATAGATGGTCTCATATTTTGCCTCTCTTGCAAAGAGAGGTCTGTTCCTGCCATACTTATCATTAATATGTCAACATTCAAGTCAAATGATTAAAACCAAAAGGTTTTAATCAACTGAGGAAACATCTAAAGTACAAGTTTCACAAATGTAATGGCAATAACATTTTAATTTGCTGTGTTTAATGAGTTTGTAGTCCTGTCCAAAATTTCTAGCAGAAAAAATCTGGTAAAATGATGGGTTAGACAGAAAAAGAGAAAGAAACACCATTACAGAAAGTGTGTACTTTTCTTAGAATTGTTGTTTCAGAAATCAGTTAATTAAACAGATTTTATTTCACTCAAATAATTTCAACGCAATTTTACAGCATAAAGAATACTAAGTCAAAAACTGTCCATCTGCATAGCATCCGAGTAAAAGCCTAAATGTTGAACAGCCTAAAAAATGCTGTGTCTGTCATCTCTTTCTAAACTGTAAAGACCCTTTTCTCCTGTCACTATGATCTTGATTTAAACTTCTGGGTGGTGCTGTCACAACTTTAAGGACTTGGACACATTTAGGCAGTTGCCCTAGGTTTTGAACTCCCACTTTTCACACAGAAAATAAGATCTTTACTCTGTGAGATTTGGGCTTATAGTACTTCTTTTTCTCATCCTTGTATTAACCATTTACATACTGTTATCTCTTATACCTTCTCTCCATTTCCTCTGCCCTTTCTCTTCCTCCCTGCACTTCTTTTTACTTTTAAAGTTTAATTTTGTTTCCAGATGGCAAATTTTTACATAATTTTAATAATCTCTTGAAGGTATATTGGAGTATTGCTCAACTCACTTCCAAATTAAAGCACTTATTAAAAAACTTTGAAGCACTTTAACAATTTTACATAACTCAGCACATAGCAATTTAAAATTACTGAAGCAGTTTTATAAGCACTTGAATTTGGAGGTTATCAGAGATCTGAAAATGTGCAATATAGAGTAATTTAAAATTATTAGAGTACTTCACATTTTTTATAAGCTTTACAGTTTGGATGTAATCGGGTTCTTACTTGTGAGCTTTGTGCATTGTAATGTGAGTGCTTCTTATTCTTCAAGACACAGCCTATTGAATCAAACAACTTCAATAATTGCAAATTGCTATACAAGGGCATGCTCTGAAATCTAACTTTGCTTCTTAAATTAAAAATATTTTTCACACCAAATCTGTGAAAAAGATTTTTAAGTGAAAAAATAACAATTTACTTTTTGGAGAAGGTTAAGTTTTCCCAGGAATAAAAACAACCCAAAATGTCTACATAAAAATACTTACAGAAGTTATATAATAATATTTTATGAGATTATATACTGAATATTCAGTTATGTTCAAAATCAACCTTCCTCATGCACACATTAATTTCTGTTAAATACTAAACACACTTTAATTTAATGAATAAAAATTTGTCAGATGAAACTTTGTATACAAAACTGAGAGAGAATAAGAATATAAGAATGTCATGTTTCTACCACAAATTTAGCGATTTTGGACAAGAGAGTCCGAAAGGAGTCACAAACACACCCCAAAATGAAGAAAACACACAAATATCACAGTTTATTTCGCGTACACACAAAAACCGACAAATAAAATGCAAACATACAACAAATTAAGTTTCCCAGAGCCCGTTTTTGAGGTGAGGACGCTCTGGAGATAGTGCTGGTCTCTCTCTGGGCCCCGGAGAGACACCGGGGTAGTTAGAGGAAGCACGTGGCCGGTCTGAGGACCCCCTTAGCAGCGCGAGCTTCTGCCTGGCTTTGACTGAAGGAGAAAACTCAAGAAAATTAGAAAACCGCACGCAACCCCCTCCCTCCCCTTCTCGTTAGCCCAAGGAGGGATTTAGTGCTGATGGAGAAAGAGATGTGGTCTCTGGACCCCGGCAATAGTCACCGATGATTGCCAGATAACTCACCCCCGGGGAAAAAGAAGGGAAAAAAAAAAAACGCAATGGAAAAAAAANACCTCGACTGCTCTGCTGCTCCAGCCATGCTGGGCTCCCGCGCCGCTCCCGCGCTCGCCACTGTCCCGCGGCCGCCACCGCTGCTGCTGCTGCTGCCGGCTCACCCGGCGCCACTGCCTGCAGCCCCAGCAGCTCCCCGGGGCTCCGCGCTGCAGGCCCTGGTTGCGGGCACGGCCCGCCCAGATCCATGCCACTGCTGCCAGCCCGCCCGGCGCCGTCGCCCACAGCCCTGGTAGCTTCCAGCACGCCCCGCGCCCACACGGTCGCCGGGGAAAAAAACAAAACCAGCCCTCACTGCAGGGCCCCCGCTGCTGCACTGCACTGAGGCCGCCCTGGACCAGGTCCCGGCGCCGAGGCTGGCGGGCGCGGAGGGGTCGGCGGCAGGTGGCCCCCCCCGGGGTTGCACGGGCCGGGGGGGGAAAGGGTCGTTTTCCCCATCACCACCATCCCGCGCGGCCAGAACACAGATCGTTTTTACTTTCATTTTTAACCCTACGACAAAGAACAAAGAAGAGAATATAAGAATAATATAAGAATAAAGTTGTGTATTTCCAGGTTGTTCATTCTGATGATTAAATGTAATCTCTTTAGACATTTTTAAAATTTGTAGTCTTTCAGCCAAATAATGTACCTTTTTAATTTTTTAGTACAGTATTTCTCAGTCTCTTCTATCAATAACAGAATGATCCTCTCTGTAGAAGAGTCCCAATTCTTATTCTCAAAAGAATTCAGACTAGACACATGGGAAAATCACTACGCAGGTATTGTTGTATATCTATAATCTAAACATATAAAATATACTTTACAAAGAAAAGGTCTTCCAGGTATTTTGCAGGAGGCACTTCAGATTTTTTGCCAATGGAAAACTTCAAATACTAAGTCCAGCCAGTCAACAGAAGACTGTGCTTGCACATTAAAGCAAGTAATACCAAGTAGCTTTCCATAAAATAAAACATCTCTAAGAGTTCAGTGAAAGGGCAACAGTAGCAAGACTACAGTGCTCTCTGTTAGATGAAAGCATTAGACTTTAAATTCAGTGCACATATTTTTGTTTATATTTTGTGACTTGTGTTGCTTCCCATATTAAAACTGTAAGAATGAAATGCTGGCTGATTCCTCCCATGAACAACTAGATTTCAGAGAGGCAGATGGAATTAAATACTAATGCTAATATAGCATCATAATTAATTATCATATATCAGCAATAAATTCTTTATTTGTGTCAATACTCTATGATTCAATGTTTATAAAATGTGAAGCAATGATTTAACATGCAATGTTTGCATGTCAGGTTGCAAATACAAAAATGATGTGAAATCGATGTTTTACAGGATCCTTTTTAGCTATCAAAAAATGAGGAAGTGCTAAGGGATAAACTAGTTTGTCAGGCAAGTTCTGAAGAAAGCTACTCTTTTCTCAGAGAAGGTTGTTCAACTTAGATAGGCGAACTTAATGCAACAGTGAATTTCCTTCTTAGGGTCTAGAAACCGAAGTCACCTCATGGTGTAGTCTAACTGACAGGTTTGGAGCTGACAGTGAAGAAAAGCATGCAGTGAAGACACAGAGAATTGTATAATACATGGAATAAACTGCCTGTCTGGGAAGATTCTTCCTCTACTATTTTCACAAAGTAATAGCTTTGTGCACTAAATTACAGGAAATTATATCCCTTCCTATGAAAATACTCATGCCACTGGATATATATTTGTTCACATAACATGTTCCTTGCAGAGTCCCATGGAGACCTTCATATACTAAATAATTACATTATATCGCACTAAGCAATGTATAAAAGCATAAGCTCTGTATAAAAAGAAGTTTTTCAATTTATGTATCTCAAATTCCAGTCTTCAATTCCACAATCATTGAAACAGCAGTTTTCCTATTTTACAGGGTCAAGCTTCTTAATATTGCTCATGTCTTAAAAATGTCAAACCACTTTTCAAGTTCCTTTCATCTACAGTTCAAGTCTGGACTAAATGTCCCTTTCTTCTCTTGTTCTCACAGATGCAACTTCAAACAGTACTTCAGAAAACCCTTTGCAGGATTTGTATTTTTCTAAAAGATGGGGGGGGGGGGGGTATCTCTTTTTCATTTTTTTTGATTNNTACAAGAGGGGGGGGGGGGGTATCTCTCTTTCAATTTTTCTGCATATCTTTGATAGTAACACATACCAGAGTTCTTTATCAAATTATGTTAAAACATTTTAGAGGACTCCAACTGTTTGTTAATTTGGTAGCTATATCACTGATCAGTTTTCGCAGTCATCACATTAGCAGCCATCAGCTGTTGCAAGCATAAAACCTCAGTTGCCTTTCCTCTTCAATAAATATAAGCCCATAACCCAACACTACGTTGCAGCTCCTGGAGTCACCCATGGAAAATTTGCCTCTTCTCCGTGAGAAGATGGGTGCCAATTACAGTAGTTTGCTGTCTATTTTGTCAGTTCTATTTTGTCCCCTTATCTCTCATTCCCAGTAAATCAGAATTGCACTCCTTTACTCCATGATTTTCTGTGTCATTCCATCTAATACTCGATTTTGGATTTTATGCCTTCAGTGCATACACACGCAGATATCCCATTTGGACAGCAGCATGCCAAGCAGTAAACTTGATATAATCTAGCTGTGATCTTCAAGATAAAATTAAATAGATTATTTTACTCTCATTTATTAGTTCATGTCTGCTGTTTAACTAGAAGCTACAGATATTCTAGGTTTTTTTAACATTTTTTATTGCTTGCAATCCACTAAACCTTCTTCCCCTCATCAGCAAATACAGCCAAGCTCCCTTGTGGTTACACATAGTGTTGTCACAGGCTTTTCTCAGTTGTTTCACTTTACAAGATCACTTGTCCCTAGTAATACATATATAATTCACATATAACTGAAATAGTTTCCCAAAAGCTATTCATCCCCAGAGGAAACTGCACTTTAATTGTTTGTTATGCCCTCTCAGCAAGGAGGCTGCCTTACACCATACTTGTATATCATTTTATTTAAAATATATCCTACCTTGCTACAAAAGCTGCCAGAGCTATTTGATGTTCTTTCGCTAAGGCTGCCAACTACAGAAAGCCCCCTGAGAACAAAGCAGCAGATAAAAAAGAAGTGTTAATGCTTCAGGCAACTCTTTTAGCCAAAGCTGTACCAGCACCAATGTGCAGCAGGAAAAAATACATGCTTCAAAGGTAATTACAATGAGTTGTATCTTCCTATCTTTATTTAAGGTATGATCAATTTCTTTTCCTTAGCAAGGGGAACTGCAAACAGCACCAATCTAAATAACTGAGCAATAATTTCAATTAAGAAAAAGAAGTGTCTCTCCTATTATCCCTTGCCCTTTCAGCAAGGAGAGGGCCTTCTGATAAATGGCATAAGGTTGACGTCCTATGGCAACATACCTCCCAGAAATTCCAGTGGTGAGTTGACCTCATTCTATCACCTCAGTCCCCTGACGAGTTCCTTTGCAAGATGCTCCAGGTTGCACTGGAATTTTTTCCTGCAGGATTTGGGATTGGCATGCCAATGTGCTGCTTTAATGAGCAAAATGGGGGATGGAGCTTAGCACTACAAATGAGAATAGCACATCACAAAGCAATGCAAAAGCATAGGCTGAACAAAATTAGCTGTTTTGCTTGACAGATGTATACACAAACCTGCTCTTCACCTTTTATATTTGGGAAACTGCTACCTGAGATTTGGGTTGGTTTTCAAGTTCAAATGAAGTGTTAAAAAATATCCCCACAAAGGAAAGTATGGCTGAGTTTCTGAATATTAAACCTCAAAATCATCTATCCCTAGGTTTTTAAAAAAACTTTATAAAGAAAAGAAAGATGTGGGGGGAAAGAAATCCAATTCCCACACCACTCTTTCCCTGAAACTGGTTTGAGTTTCAAAACTGTGATGAAATTAAAAACTAGGCAATATTTAGGGTTTTTTTTTTTAGTTTCATAATTAGTGGCAGTCTTAGATTTAGATTCAATCCTAAAACAGTGACTAAGCATATTAGTCTACATTATGCCTTTAATTCCTTCTGATGAAAAAAATTTCATCAATATCAGAAAGATTATAGGTTTGGTTTTGT
Organism: Neodrepanis coruscans; assembly: GCA_013400695.1. NCBI lineage: Eukaryota > Metazoa > Chordata > Aves > Passeriformes > Philepittidae > Neodrepanis > Neodrepanis coruscans. The sequence goes on from VYZS01035469.1 coordinate 19,795, forward strand.
TTGTTTGTTGGGTTTTTTTTTTTTTTTTCAGAATTCTTACCAACCCAAAAAATACCACCTACTCTCTGTAGTCTGAAAACAAAGGTATAGGTCTGGCACAGGTTTTAAAGGTTTACTGAGCAAGCAAAGTCCTTATTTTCAGGGGTTTGATGGCTAGAGAAAACACTATTAAAAATAAATAAATTTGGAAGTGTATTTTTATGCTTCCTCGTGCAGCTCAGACACTATCAGTGAAGGTCAGAGCTATTTATCTCTGTTGCTCATTTCACTGTTGATTGGAAGAACTCCTTGCAGCAGCCTGCATGGGAGAAAGCTGGCAAGAGCACTGCGTTTTTAAGTGGCTGTTACCAATCCACACTGTTAGCACCTGCTGCCGCTGCAGCTTGTCCAAGAGCAGCACTGACTCATTGTTTTTGCATTCTTCCGACTAGAACTGCCAACAAACGCAGCATGGATGGTTTGCCTAGACAGCAGCTGGAGAAGACTTCAGAGAAGGACATGAATCATCCTGGTTCACACCAAGGTAACCAATTCAGAAAGCCTACAAAAAACCCCAACCGAGAGGCAAAGAAGAGTGTACATGTATTAGGTAACTCATTCTTGCAATTCCTTCAGTTTTATAAAAGAATTAAATACATTTTGTTATTTATACATTCATTTCTTTCTTTACAGGCCTATGACAGCCCACAGACCTCTGCATAGATTTGCCAAAAATAATTACTCTGGTCACTTAGCAAAGCAGAGGATCTGTCATTGCCTAGCAACAGTTCACTTGCCCTTCCTCCGCTGCAACAAGCAGACATTTCCTACCCTCCCCACCCCCATCTTGTTTATATTGGCTTTCTGGCTGCTGGCAGAAACAACAGCTCACTTAGGTGTAAAACTGCTCCTGATGGGAGGACCCTGTGCTATTTAATTCCAAGTAGCGATAAGAAGATGCACAGTGTAGTTCAGAAAAATACTGGTTGCCAAGAAAAAGCACAGTTTCTGTCGTGATAAAATTGTCTCACAGTATGCCTAGATAAAACTTACTTTAAATAAGATCACCAGTATTGTATGTCTTGGCAAATATGATGTGGCATAGTGAAGGAAGAGGAGGAAACAAAACAGTCACATCAAAAGAGCTACTACAGCACTGTCTACAGCCATAGAACACTTTATTTTCCTCAAAGGTTTTTCATTATTATTTATTACAACTTTAATGTCATAGACTTGTACTTACTATCTAATTTTGATTTATATTAAATTATTTAGGCAGTAATTTATGGAAAATAACTATGCCAATCTCCATCCTCCGTAGAAGCCTTCCTTCTTCTTTCCTACACAAAGATTTCACCATTTGGTTTTTAGCTGATGGTTATCATCAATACAGAGCTTTTTTCTTATTTTTCTAAAAGCAACATTTTAGACAATCCAAATTCATTTTGCTAACAACTTTGTGTAACATTCTTAAAACAGATAAGACATCTTAAAACTGCATCCAGGGATTAACATTTTATATATTTTGCCCTCTGCTACACCATGCATCTCTCCACAGGATGCTGCACTAGGGAAGCCTCAGACCTAACAGCTGTCCTTACTTTCAGTAGTGGCACAGCTGTTAAGCACCAGAGCTGTATGCACATCAGTGACAATTATGTGGGCTGATATTAATACCATATATTTTCCTATGGCACATCTGTACTGTTTCATAATACAAAATTTACATATAGACTGCAGCTATATTTGTCACTGCTTGGCATGCACATAGATTAGTAGACATGTTTTTAAAATAATTTTAGCTTTAACAATGTTGAAAAGTCCTCATTTGAAATATTTTTCTCAACTACTTAGAAATACCCTTTAAATAAAAAAGCCCAAACCATAAATACATAGAAAATTATATCTAGTTTTTGAACTGTGGTAGTGCTTATCATCTAATTTATATCCCTCAAAACATGAGATAACAGATATCAATCTATGTTTAAAGTTCTAACAGATGCTAGTCTTGAAATATACATTCAAATAACTTAATAACTAACACTCAGAACATCCAGCAAACAAAGGGGACAATAACAATATTCTATGTATTAGCATTTCACTACAGTGAATACTAGAGTTGTTTCTTGAATAACAGCACAGTGCCCTTATAACAGTTTGCTCTTATGTTTTATTCTGTGTTCACATTTTTTTAAAATTGTTTCAAATTTTTGGGCAGGCCATCTAGTCATTTCAGAATACTTGTTGTTTTATTGCTTGTTCATATCATGTTTCAGTCTGATATAAAATCTCACTCCTTACCACTCTTGTCCCTGCCCCTTTGGCAATGATTTTATCTTTTGTTTTAAATGCTATGAAAACTAACACTGTTTTCTCATTCATGTGCCAGCATCCTCGATTATTTCATCTGCAATATGAACAGTTTGGGGAGTATTGTTTGATAGCTTGCTACCAGTGAACAACCTGCAAAGTGAAAAGGAGATTACTTGTTCTTGAACATATTTTGTCATTATAACATTCCGATTTTTCCTTTTTTTTTTTTCATCGTCAACAAGAAAATGGCAGTTCCTTAATGCAAATGACAGAATAAATTCCTCAAATGGTCTCTGACAAGTTGTAATCAATTTTAATGGATGTTGATTTAAAGCCAAAAAATTTTAGGTTTTTTTTCTGCTTGTAAACTATTTGGCAGACACATAGAAGATGTGGTTTAAAAAGAAACACAAAAGAAAAAGTAATTATTGCAAGGCTCTTTATAGCTTTTCAGTTCAATTAATTATTTATAAAATCATATTTTTGTTGATAAGCATCTAGCCACAGATTTAAAGATGGGCTCTTAAATGTGATTTGATTGCTACAGAAATATCCATACTGTACATAATATATTTCACACTTCTACAAATACAAATGCTTATTCTAGTGCATTCATTATCTTTGATGTTAGTAACATAAGGCTTGATCCAGCACTACTGAAATGTATTGAAACTTTAATATTGATGCCTACAGAGGCAGAAACACACTAACACTTTTGAGCATATATCTAGATAGAAAGTCTGAAATACATTTTGTATATAATGAAACAAAGAAAAAAAATTGAAGTGGAAGAAATCAGGTTTAAAGTGTATAAAATGAAAAATAAACAGAACAGAGGACACAGATGGAATAAAGCAGGGTGAAGATGGGGCAAAGTGTGGATGACTACAAGCAGGAACAAACTGTGCTTCTCAAAGTTCTGTATTACAGTGAATTCTGATGTACAATATGCAAAGTGCCAAGAGAAAGCAAAACACACATTACATAATACCTCAAAAACAAATACTCTTCTGATGCCATAGGAAATATGCACAAAACAATGTATACAGGATTTCTCTTTCTCCGATTCATTTCTCTCTCTAAGCTTATACATCCTCTAGATTTAAAGTAAAGACTTCTAAGGGATCCAGGATACTTTTTCTTCAACTAGCACAGCTTTCCTTGTAATATTCGCCTGCTGCCGTGTCACACTGTATTTCATTTTTTCCATTTTCAGGCTGAAATATTCTCTTTCACTGATAGACTTTAAATTCACGTGAACCCACAGTCAGATGCATCATCAAGTAATCAGTCTCCATTTGATTGAATTCTTACTGAGTTAGTATCCTGAGAGTTAGAACCTGGAGAAAAAATATTGTGTGCTTTAAGTGGCAGAAGATTTTACATTCAGGGTTGCTCCACTGAGTCAAATCTTGAAAATCCTTTTAAGGATCAGATTATCCCATGCTCCAATATTTTCATTATTAATCTACTTTTCACTTATCTGTGACTCAAAGACTTCAAGTTCAGAACACAACTGGGCTTAAAATCAGTGCCAGGAGTGCAGAAGCATTCCAGATTGTAACACAGCTCTGCAGCAATGCCTACAAGAAGCAAGCACTGGCAAGGACTGACCAATTCGTACTACTGGGAATTAATTTACACCTGAGATGATGGAGCAAAAAGGGAATTGTTTGGTCTCTGCGAGGGCTACCACCATCACTTGTCCCAATACTACAGAAAAGTGGAAACATATTGGAAAAGTTTCAGCTTAAGCAAAACCTACTTGAGCTAAGCTTCAGTCTCAGTGAATTGTTTAACTGCTTGTTCTTGCTCTTCGTTCCAGTCACAAACTGTACATCAACAACTGTTGGTTTTGTTAATAATTTTTTTGTTAATTTTCAAAACTTTTCATAACAAAAGCTACCTTTGGCTTATTGCATTAGGTAAACATTTGTTTCGAACTTCATACATGTCTATAATTGAAATGAGTCCACACAATCAATGGGAAGCAGCAGTAAAGAGAAGAAAGAGCCTGCTGAAAAATGAGAGGCTTATGCCATATGGATACATCAAGGGGTATCTCTGATGTGGATGCTGCCAGCATTGCTTCTTCCTTTCTGTTTGGCATTTCTGAAAGCCACCTTACATTCTGAAAGCCACCCAGGCCTTGTTGTGTTGCACACGGAACTATTCTCTAGTAAATGAGAGACATCACTGAGCTCCATGTTTTCCATAATGCCCAAAGTAAAAAATAAAAAGCAGACCTAGGGGTTCTCCCACATTTGCCGAACAGCCAGTTTTAATAGCAGACCCAGACACCTGGATAGCTTCACTGAAACAGGATAGAAAGGAAGGGGAACACATGAGATAGGAATAAGTGGACAGGGCAGGGATAAAAAATCAGGACAAAATTATGATTGTAGAAAACCTTACTGCAAGAAAGAAAGCACTTTTGTCTTGCCTGAGGCTGGATGTTTATATCATTGCTCATTTGGCATCCATGACCTAATTAAAAGTTATGAACAACTTTTGAACAGTCATAATGCTATACCAGCAAATGGATACAGTTGAGCAGCTGAGAAATCATGTGTGGAATAGAATTGAGTAGAAGAGTTCCAAATGAAAATGTCCACACAACTGTTCATTCCCATCTGATTTTGGTGAATAAAGAAACATGACATCGTTAATCCAAGTCTTGGAAAAACTAGTTTAGAAACATAAAATAGTACATTCACAGATGCAAGGCTCTTCTTGTCCATTATGAGCTGAGGAGACAAGTGCTGGAAATACCTCCTACACTAATTTTACGTCTGAGTGCTAATCTCCCACAGAACTGAACAATACCAAGTTATGTACCCCAGACTTTTGGTTTAGCTAGCTGGCAAAGAACAATACAAATTATGTGGCTTTATGTGTTCATGATGGGCACAACATTTTGCTTGAATTGATTTTTGACAACAGATTGAATGCTGAAAGATCAAAAGTTTTTTTTGCAAAGTATTGCATTTACTCAAAAATTAAAATTAAAATCTAAGCCTTGTGCTTGCTATATAGTCTTGTCTCCTACACAGTCTATAAATGCTCACTGCTTACATATGTGCTATTGTATTCATTATTGCTTACCATAATATTACTCATATCATTTAATATTCACATCCTTATTTAATATTTACATTAAAGTAGTACTGCTAGAATTTGATTCCTATTGCTAAGTGCTGAACAAGTGTACTGGAATGACCTGTTTTCCTTTCATGAATGGAGCATAAAAATGGAGGGGTTGGGAGATTGTCTTGCTAAATTATGTGCTAACACAGCATTTAGCAGCATATCGCCGTTGCATCAGATATTCACCATGGCTGATAATTTTTCAAGGAGTTACACACAAATATTTTGGAATACAGTTAAAAAGGAAGATCTCTGGGACTTTTGATTGCTGTTTATTTCAGCAGAAATATATATTTTTAGCTCATCAAATGGGATACAGAAAAAGTTGGAAATAATTCCACACATGAATGCTCTCATTTTCAGCATTGTTGGTGTATAGTTAGTTACAGATACATCTCCAGAAATATATCTGATATAAATGGTCCCCACAGTAGAGAGGAAATGAAATTAAGATATTAGGAAGAGCCTTTCACATTTTTCCAAAGAAAAATTTTGCTGTCATATTGGAATAGGGAAATTAAATTTTTGATAAAAAATTACATACACATCTTTTTCAACAGAGGAGTATGGGAATGCAACTGAAAGCAAATATTCTGACTACTGTAAAAATTAATCTGAAATCTAAAATCTCCTTTTCTTTGGCTTTTAAAAACACTTGGCTATTAACTGTAATAATTTTTAGTCAAGCATAGTCAAGGATTACCAGGCATGGTTTGGTATCTCCATGTCTGTGATGCAACAATATAGAGACAGGGTAAGAAAACCATGAAAAGTCCTGTAGAACAGGAGGGTCATCATGGATTAAAGCCCCTCTTTGGTGAACTTCTGCACACCTGCAGATAATTAGATGAATTTTCCTCAGCTCCACCCTAGATGACACTCACAGACAAAAAACTGCATGCAAAGGTCTTCTTCCCTGTGGAGAAAGTTTCTCTAAAATCTGCCTTCCAGTCAGAAAGCAAAAAAGTGAGCAAGCCCACAAAGCAAGCAAGCATGTTGGGGTTATCACTTTTGTCAGAGACAACCACTAACCTCTCTGAGGTAAGGCATATTTCATCAACAGGATGAAACATAAAATTGATTCTAAAATATAAAGTATTGAATTTTGCTTTATGAGACTTTTTCCTTTCTTTTTGCTTTACGTTTTGCTAGGGTGATATTCTTTTCCGGTGAGACTCATTCCTTCACATTCAACTTTCAGTCCTGAAGAGAAGAGAAAAATCTGTTTCTGTGCAACCCCTCAATGCAGGACTCCTGGCCACCATATACCCTTCAGATCACTGCAGAATTATTGCATGGAATAAATCACATTGCTCTAAATACCATATCTGAGGAATTTTCCCTAAAAGACTGTGACACTTTGCAACAGGGTATTAAGGGCTATGTACAGATGAGCCATTCTGCAATAAAGCTGCCTGGTGCATGGATGATGGGGTTCCTGTTGGTTACCTAACTTTTATACTCTTATTTCAAAAGAGAAACTACACATTTCCACATTTCCACACAGTAAGATCTTCCAATAGGCAGAAGATGAGGAGATGAAGTACTCTCTTAGCTGAAGAATACAATACACAAACACAGAGAAGTAGTACAATCGCTATCCTATTTTGATTCAATTATAAATGTTAAAAATTAAAACACTAATAAGGTCTTAAAGGAGGAAAAAGTTATTTTGCAAGGATGCTCATTGGACCTTAAAGGTGTTAAGGGTCTCTGGCTGAAGGAAAGTAAGGAGGCTGGAGGGTGTTACTGATTTTTGCTACTTCTCTTGTGAGTTGATGTGATGGTTTTACCACAAATTTAGCTATTTTGGACAAGAGATTCTGAGAGAAGTCACAAACACACCCCAAAATGAAGAAAACACACAAATATCACAGTTTATTTCGCGCACACACAAAAACCGACAAATAAAGTGCAAACATACAAAAAAATTAAGTTTCCCAGGGCCCATTTTTGAGGTGAGGACGCTCCGGAGATAGTGCTTGTCTCTCTCTGGGCTCCGGAGAGATGCCAGGGTAGTTAGAGGAAACACGTGGTCTGAGGACCCCCTTAGCAGCGCGAGCTTCTGCCCGGCTTTGACTGAAGGAGAAAGCTCAAGAAAATTAGAAAAACAGCGCGCAACCCCCTCCCTCCCCTTCTCGTTAGCCCAAGGAGGGATTTAGTGCTGATGGAGAAAGAGATGTGGTCTCTGGACCCCGGCAATAGTCGCCGATGATTACCAGATAACTC
>VYZS01035469.1:27503-42166 GCA_013400695.1 Neodrepanis coruscans
GCCGCCGCTCCACGCTCGCCACTGTCCCGTGGCCGCCACCACCGCCACTGCCGCCATCGTCGCCACCGGCACGCGCTGCCGCTGCAGCAGTGCCGGGCCCCCACACTCCCACACTTGCAGCCACCGGCGCGCCCGCCCCCATCCGCATCGGCGCCCCGCTGGACGCTGACGCTGCCGGGGGATGGAGGGGGCCTCTGCTGGCCGTGCCATGGCTGTTGCTGGGGCTGACGCCACTGGGCCGAATAGCGCTGGGCAGCGCCGAGCCCCAAGGGCAGCCACGCCGCCCCGTGCAGCACAGCAGGAGAAGGGGACCACCAAAACGGTGCGGGCGCTGCCTGCAGCCCCAGCAGCTCCCGGCACGCGCCGCACTGCTGGGGAAAGAGGGGCCACTGAAAAACCCACACGGCTTCCCCCCTCTCCCACTCGCCCAACTGCCATCCCGCGTGGCTGGAACACAAATCGTTTTTACTTTCATTTTTAACCCTACGACAGTTGACTAGTTGTTCTTTCACAGAATCACAGAATTAACAAGGTTGGAAAAGACCGTAGAGATCATCAAGTCCAACCTGTTACCTATTACCCAACCTGTCACCAACCTATTGCCCAATACCATCCCATCATCTAAATCATGTCACTAAGTACATCATCCAGCCTCTTCCTAAACACATCCAGGGACAGTGACTCCACCACCTCTCTAGGCAGCCCATTCCAGTGGGAAATCACTCTCTCAGTAAAAAAAGTTTTTCCTGATATCCAGTCTAAACCTCCTCTGATGCAGCTTAATTTTGTGTCCTCTCATTCTGTCATTTATTATCCCATTTCATTATCAACAGGTTGTGGAGAGAAAAATAGTCATCACTTCCTGGGTAGAAGTCAAAAAGATCAGAGAAAAGAATGTGTCAAACTGAGAATGTGTCTTAGTCCAAATATTTATATATTCAGGAAATTTTCGTCTTGAGAGACACACAGCAGCATCTGTATGGATGCTTTCTTTGGCAACGTTGTGTTGCATACTGTAACTTAATTAGCAACAAAGTCCTCAACTGCAGTCTAGCTCAGGAAAACTGTAGACACATTTTACATTAGACATTTTGTTCCTCAATTATTTTGACATCTTCTTAATAAAGCTTGCTGCTATGGAAACTTTTGGACAGGAATATGTCTAATAAAACAGAATGTGGTCTTAACTTATTTTCCATATAAAAAGAATGACAATATCTAATTGTAGCAATAATGAAAAATAATGGGTTTAAAAGAATATTATGCCATACAGTTTGAATGATAGCTTATTGTTATGAACGAGACAGTTAAATATACTTTTTGACAGTTCAATGCGGCTGACAGTTTGGATTTTTAAAAAGGCTTTATGAATACTCCATTTTTACTATATTAATACTGACAAATAATATTGATGACAATTAATACCAATTCTGTTTTTTATTTATTTAATTGTTGAATTTTTAGCAGAAGCATTTAACCACTAGTGATTAAGGGCAGATTGGAAGCTCATAAGTTTAAGTTCCTACCATTTCCCATATTCCTGTCCTAGTTCATGCTTTTGACCACTTATCTTTCAAAATATAGGGGCTTAATTACTTTAGATTCTGATATTTCAACTTAGAAGCACATATTTAAGCTAGATAAAATAATTCTAAAGAACTATTTAAGTAGGGTTGACATTCTCATTTTTTTGTTGATCACAGTATTGTGTTGTACAGCATTTTCTCTGCAACAGGCTTCCCAATCCATTTGTAATACAGAGATAAAAATAGTCACTATTAATACTTCGGCAATGTCTTATTGCCATGGTCTTCTCTGGGAATATCCATCACCATCAGCTCAAGACCTATTCATTTGTCAAGAAGATGACCCTTACACCCGCATTACCAGCATCTCACCCCCTAGCCAGTCAACTAGCCTCTGTCGCTTTCCTGTTTCTTTTTAATTTTTTCCATGTTTTCTCTCCTTAATCACCTGGAGAAAAAACAAAACAAAACAAAACAAAACCAACCCCCCACAACCACCTTTAAACCCTACAGTTTTATACTCTATGAAAGCTGTGAAATCTACCAATCACTTCCATATTGCAAAAGATAAGGTTTGACACTAAAACTTCACAAAGACTTCCTTGGTAGTTACTTGATTAGACTACCTCTCTATTCTGTATCCATAGCCCACTATATGTCACACCTCCCATGATAAATTTGGGGTGAAAAATACATGTAATAAACTTTTAAGATTCATTGGTAGCGCTGCAATGGAAACTAGTAATGATGATTTAGATTAATATAGACAGCTGGGATTTATTCCCTCAATGTATGTTATCAGCAAATTTGAAATTTTTATTTATCATAGTTCCTGCTGAGTAACATCAATCTCCAGTTTTACAGCATTCAAAGCAATAACCATATTTTCTTAAGAAGGCAAACTTTATAAGCAATGTAGTTTTTGTTAATAAATAATGTGTAAATTAATATTTTGTGAAATAAGAAATCTACAGCATGACTAATAAAACCTTTTAAGTGGTAATCTTTCAGAATCCCTCCTTGTAATCATTGAGTATTTGCAGTACTAAGCCAATGAAATTCACACATACTGCAACGGAGTAATGGAGTGATTATTGCAACATTTTTTCCAAAGTACCACAGGCTTCAGATGATTAGAGACTAGTCTTATGTTTTAAACTTTCTGCCAAGAGTGAGGCTTTAAATTGAGTTGGATTGCAGATAGATTGCAGTATAATCTATGTTGACAGTTTAATAACATGGGTTACTATCCTTAGTTTGCTTTATGATGTAATACATCTTTATAGGAGTCTTCAGAGATTTCTACTATGATTTTCATGGCAGAGAGAACTCAATAAACTAAAATACTCTGAGCAAAATTTCTATTTCCTGTATACTTTGGAAATTTTCCTGAAAAATAAATAGGTGCTACAACTTTTTAAAGTTTTTCTGACATGACTTTTTGTTTTTCTAATCATGTAATATATTTTAAAGGTATATTTCATGAAAAGGTATACATTTTTTAAAAGTTCCCTTCTATAATGAATGGTCTTATTTTTCAGATCTCTAGGGGAATTTTCTTTTCTGTAAAACATAATAGTTGATTTTATTTTTCCCTCTTTCAATTCACATTATACACACATTTTGATGATGCAATTTGCAAATGTTTCCAAGTAAAGATCACACATGTTTGGAGTAATTATCCCTCATGTTTTGACAAGTCCATGTACAGTAGTGGTTAGACATCAAGTAGCATAAATCTAAATAATGAAATAAAATATATGAATTATTTAATTCTTCAACTGCTTTCATTTCATTTTTACAGGTAATCAGGAAAAGAAACTAATTAGAATGGAAGGAAAATATTGCTTTTTATTAAATATTGGTCCAAGTGAAAATATCTTGAAAGGATATTCAATCTACTTTAGTATTAAGTAAATTTGTCAGTTTTTACAATATTCTTGCAACATTAGATTTCAGAAACTACTGAAAGCAAATTCTTTATTTATCTCTTTTCCAATTGTATACAAAGAGATGTTAATTTTGAAAGTATAATCACTTTTCAGTGTTGCCTTCAGGCCCTGGCTGGGCCAAGATAAGAAGCGAGACAGACTCACGATGCAGGGAGAGCAGCTTTTACTGGTGGTGTCCGATGATCCAAAAGAGGAAATTCATAACAATCTCTCCAATTTTATAACCTCTAGTGCCCACCCCTTTCATCTATCCAACTAAACCCCATCTTACTACTATGCCCCTAAAACACCCAACAGAATGGTCCCTTATTACCTATTCCCTCCCACTGTGCGGCCCCTGCCAGGCCTAGAAGCCCAGCTCTTATGTTTGGTCTTCACTGCCTCTTTATCTATACAGAAGAATGCAAACATGTGAAGGACAAGCCATTTTCTACTCTTAATATTCTAAGTTACTCAGCTACCTAGCTATAGTGAAATCCCAAATATTAAGAACCCCCCTTACGGCATCATCAGAATGATGACTGTAGACTATGTTGTTAAAATGCTTTCAGATGTTTTTAAATGCTGTTGCTAATATAAGATTTGTTGTGATTATATGTATATTTATCTAAATAGATGATTATCTAAACAATATGGTATTCTCCCCTATACCAAGTTGGCAGACCATACAGAAAATTTTTCAGGACACTTTTACAAAGTTTTTCAGTATGAACAATTCATATGAGTTCAACTACTCTATCCACACCAATATTTATGACACATTCTTTCCACTCACATTATGTAAACAAAAATTTGCTCGTCTGAATGTTTGTAGTAAGTGCATAAGTGTAGGCTGAAATAAATCTGTACTGTTTGTCAAATAAACATTAGCACATACTTTCTTAAAGTATGCACAAGCTATACTTTCCTGTTGAAATAAACCTATGGTAAAATAAGCCTCATTAGGAAATTCCTAAAGAACATGTTTCAAGACCAACAGTTCAGAGAAGGTCAAATGCTGTGATTACAGATACTCTTGACAGACAAAAATCAGAAGCTGGATCATCTGACATAAAAGGTCTTTTAACCTGTCATTTAATTCCTTCTCTTTTCATCATCCTTTTGCTGAATCTGGGTAAGCACTGTGAGCAGTAAGCTGCCTTAAGCCTCTCAAGCCAAAATCATTTCCACAGCCCCCATAGGAGAAACTCTCATATTTTTTGCTGTCAGTGGTCACACTGGCCTCTTGCCAAGAGCCTGAGGGCCATGCCTAATTGACATTCACATCTACATAAATTTTCATCCCTGGAAAATATAAGCATAGACACAACCATGACATTTGCTTAGGCTAATATCACTGAAAAAATAAGCTTGACTGTTTGAATTTGCTGAAAACCAGTGGTTTGTCTTCACCTCACTGTGACACTGCATCCCCATGGGCAGTATTTGAGCAACCTACAGGAAATAAACCTCTACAGTGCCACAAACACATGCGACCAGACATCTAAACATTTTTAGCAAATGATACATACACATAAGTGCCAATATTATGTTGAAAAAACAAATCATTCAACTCCACGAACCATTGTTGAAACACAGTATCGATAAAAATCTGATCCTAAGCTTTGTGGCTTACTTCATCTTCCTGGGTTTACTCCTTTTGTCTAACCTGCTATGAAAAGGAAAATCTTACTTTGTTCCCTGCTAGTTGTAAATGAGATAGTTCCTAATTGTGTCGTTGTGCTTGCTGAATGACTGATAGACTTCATTATTATTTCTGGGACTGATCATATCTCTTACTCTGTTTGTGCATCCCAAGAGGAATGCCAAAAGAGCATACAATGTTCAAGACAAATTTCACTGAGACAAAAGAATTACTTTAGTAGAGGAAATTACTATTATTATAAAATTCACTTTACCTTAAGTTTATTGTGTACATATGAGCACACACACACAGAGACCCTTTTATTACTGTGTTAGATGTGTGCCTTTTTATTTGTATCACATGGGATCAATTCCCTCTTGACCAGTACACAGGCAACTGCGCTGAGACTTTCTGGGGTTAAGATCACAATTTACTACAACTTCACCTACAAGAGTGTCTGGGAAGAGGGAGTAGCATCTTGTATATTCTGCAAATCATTAAAGTAGAGTAAATGCAGTGCTCAGCTCACCAGTCATCACTGTGCTGCAGATTGCAAGTCTCATTTTCCTATTACATTATTGTGAATATATACTCCAAAAAACCAACCAACCAACCAACGTACAACAACAGTTAGTTAAAAATAAGCCTGGAAACAAGATAGAACAACTTCTTATTCTCTTTAATAGTATTTATGGAAGCTATTAAAAAATAAGGGTTAGTTATTAACCTGTGGGTTACCGTAAACTTCTACAGAGATTTTTTAAAAAGTTTTCAGAGAACTGTATGAACTCAAATCTTACAAAGATTTGAAACCTGATGCAAAGTGAAGTTGAATGTTTAGAACCACAGATCAACACAGTTCATAACAAAGGCTGAATTTTATCTCCCTGATTTCTTCCCTCTGCTTGCCACAAGCACCACATTTGCAGCTGAAACCATACAACTACTAATATCAGTATTTGCAGAACCTACATCTAACATTTTCTGATATACTTGAGCCTAAGTAATTGAAGCATCCGACCCTTCAATATGCAATCATTTGGTTAGTATGCTCAATTCTATCCCTGAAGCTTTTTGCAGATAATGGTGAATTAATGCCAGATACCTGATCAACTAATCTTCACTTTCTGTCTTCCACCACTAATAAATGATAAATCTGCCTTGTTGAGAAGCAAAAAGCAATCAGCACAGGACTTATTCATGTGAAATATTTATTTGGGGACCAAAAAGTGTCACTCTCACTGAAACTGAGTGACATCAAACCAGGGCATTATTTCAGCCAGTATATGTGATAAGTACAGCAACTAAGGTTTATGTTCACGAGATTGAAACATTCAATCAATTTCATTGTAAACTGAATCCCCAAAGCAGGTTTTTATAGGATGCTAGGTGGGAGTTTTTTCAGCCTCCAAATATTGCAGTATCTGATCTAATAAACTATCTAAAGATAATATACCAAAGCACTGAGTAACACAGCTACAGAAAAGAGGTTGTCTGTAGATACCTGAGACAAGCAAAGGAGTATTGCAACAAAATGTTGATGCATCAAATCTGTAAATTATTAGATTACAATTATAAAAGTAATTACAAAGGATTAAAGACATAATTGGCAGAGTTCCTACCAGTTAAACCTAATCTCTAGCATACATTAGCTGTAGCTTGGCTTGTCTTGTTAGGTGAACAAAATGTGTCTTGACTGTCATTGTCATAAAATATTAATGCACTGGAAGTCTCTAACCCTTGCTAAGCATAAGGCCTATTATCACACTTAAGAGCAAAGCAATCTAATAAAATATAAAAACTAAGTCAGCTGGCAGAGACAGTCATCTCCCTAAGGGATAGTAAGGGACTAATCTTCAGCTACAGGAGCTGCAGCTCCAAAGATATTATGTTTGTACTGCTCAGTAGAAATACATGTGTGCTAAATTCTGTTATTTGAACTCTAATGGAATTGTTAGGAGTACCCATACATTATCTAAAACACAAAATGAACTAACAAAACTGTCTACGACATAGGTCTACTATAAGCAGATTTTTTATTATTATTGTTCTTGGTCTTTGTTACTTCTAGTTACATCCAAGGAAAAGATTAAGTGAATGCTCCTAATACACATTTTCTAGCAACATGAAGCTCATACATAAATAATCTTCTGTGTTTACTGAGTACTGAGATGTTGTCCTTAATTGAAAACAACTCACTTGTTTGGCACCAGTATGAGGTCCTTGAGGCTGTATTTAACCATAAACACAATATTGTCATATACTTTGTAACAAAATAGATAACATCATGATTATGTTATTTTTATGGTGTACTTAGGGAACATACTGTGTGATTCAAGAGAAACAAATCACCAGAGATATACAAGACTGCACACAAAAAAAGTACTTAACAGAAAAAAATCCTTAGTCAGAATGTTATCAAAATGATCTATTTGTTATATTTGGTATTAGCAGAGAATTAATACGCCATCAAAATGGAAAAGAACAACCCCTAAATAGCAAGAAATACATCTTTAGATGATACTAAAAGATTTCATAGGGAAAACGCATGCTGGTAAAAGAGTGTTAAAATATGCTACAAGCAAATGTTGTTCCTGAGAAAGGTTTTGATACTTCACATGACAAAATGAATTCTTTTATATTGTGTTACATCACACTTTTTCCATTCAGTTCTATTTTAAATGGATATTAATAATTTAGCAGGTGAACAGTTTAGACTTTTTTAGTGCAAATCTTGTGACACCAGAATCTTTTTCTCCGGCACTAGATTCTATCTGTTTGGGCCCACACAAAATTGTGGAATAGTTGAATTTGAAAAGAACATAGGTAGTTCAAGCCTTGCATAAATTAAGTCAAGTTGTTCAGAATTTCATCCAGAGATTTGAATATCTCCCAGGACACAGATCCCACAACATAACTAGTCAATCTGTTCCAGTATTTAATTATCCCTTATTGAATATTTTCCTCTGATATAGCCAGAATTTCCTGTTTTCCAGCTTCTGACTCTTTTTGTTAGCACTCTGCTAACAAAACTGCTAACTCTGCACTGTCAATACTAACTCTAACTTCAAGACAAGTCTGACTACATCTTCCCCATTTCTTCTCATTTGATTAGTATAAGCTGCATTAAAGTTTTACCTCAATCTCCTCCATAGCCTGAAGAAACCCAGTTCCCCAGCCTTTCCATATATATCACATGTGCCTCGACCATTCTGGAGGACCTCCACTAGACTCCTCTCACTATGTCAACATCTTTTTGTACCAAAAAGGACACAACACTAGAAATATAATTTCACAAGGAGCAATAGGAAGACAATCATCTCACTTAACCTGCTAGCTGCATTTTTGCAAATACTTCTTCTGCACCACAAAAACCACAATAGCTGAAGTCATCCAGGACTTATGAGTTTGGAAGTCGTTCGAGATTGTGTTGGAATTGATTTCACAATAAAACTGGCTGTCATCTAGTTATAAATTACTTGTGTGATATAGTGGGAAAGGCAGGTAGAAGAACAGAAGCATGTGAACATGCAGTGAGAACTCTGAAATATTTATGTAACTAAATATTTAATATTTTTTGTTACTGTTTTGTTATATTTTTCCATTGTAAACCATACCTTTTCAGAAACAATTCCTTTTTCAGAAACAGAGAAAATTGTCCTGTCTATTATTCCATCTGTCATTTTCCCTTTCTTAGATCTATCATGATTTTGTTTTTTTCTATGACACCCTGACCAGTTCAATTTCAAGTGTTGAACATAATTTTAAGTTTTTGGCAAAGGTGCAGAGACTGTAAAAAAGCACTACTTATCTTGTAGGGATGTCAGCTCATAAAACCACATGAGAAGCTGAGAAAGTTTGAGGTGTTTAGATTTTAAATAAAATAGATGAATATAAAAGCATATTTGAAAGAGAAAACATACATCATGCAGCTCCTGCATTCTTCCTAAGAATAAAGTGATATGAGAGGATGATGAAAGGCAGCAAGTTTTAAATTTATAAAAAGGAACACTACTTTTGTAGAACTGTAGAATCATTGGTATAACGTATCATTAGGAATTAGTATCTTAGCAGGCCTTACTATAATATTATTTATGATTGCTTACATCTAAAGATCTTTAAGGTTTCAAGCCCAGTGCTCTACTCTTAGGGAAAATAAAAACAAAAAATCCACAAAAACAAACAAACAACAAAAACTAAAACACAAAAAAAACCAGTTTGCAAATTTGCTTAAGCAACCTTAATTGACTCCCTCGTCCATATGCATTATAATACAATTTTCATGATTACCTACCTACATGATTACTTGTTATTGCCTCAAATACTGGTAATTCCTAGCTTTGAATTGTTTGGTTTTTTCATCTCTAATAGTATTTCTAATTTCTTTCCTTTCTTCTAAATTTAAAAATAAATTTTCAATCTGTAAACACACAGTGAGTTTCAGGATGTTTAAACTGTTAGTTCTACCAGAGCAGACAGTACCTGAACTAATCACATAACTGGCTGCAGTTTCACTGTTAAGTCAGCTAAAAGAGGAGGGACAGAAGGTACATTCACAGAGCTTTGAAATTGCTTCTAGCACCAGACTAGGTGAAACCTTTGGATCTAGAGTCAAGGGCAGAACAGCAAGAGGCCACTTCTGTCAGCTGCAGCAACACTTTTCCCTGTGTTGCAGCTCTGTACCAAGCATTAGCCAACCTTGCTATTCTGTTTCTCTTCATAGCTCCAGCCTTTTGCCTGTCCTGACTGCTATGTAATTTTGAATTACTTCCTTATACTTCTTTCTAACATCCTGCCCCTTGCACGAGCTCTAGTGATCCCCAAAGGCCAATAAAAATGTTGCTTTCTGGTTCAGAAGAAATTTGCAAGATCCCAATCCAGTTGTGAAACTTTGAGGGTTTGCTTATAAACTGGATACAGAACAAAATATCTCCCTGAGGCTGGTGAAATGTGAAACATCTCAGAGCTCAGAAGAGAGACAGAGTCAATGTGCCTGCACAGGAATGACTGCTGGTATTACCATGCAGTTCAGGTGTGCTGCCTAACATTGTTCTTGCTGCAGCTTGAATGATCACAGGGAAGAATGAATCCTCTTCTATCACAGCAGCTTTGATTTCCTAGGTACCTATTTAAATATGTAGGCCAGACACAGGCAGTAAAATATAGATGAGGCAGTAGAATTATTTGTAATAATACTATGGATCCATGAATAACCTTCTTTATTTCAGTCCAGTCACAAGTCTTCATATATTTCCCATCAAGTCAAACCTGTGATTTGCAAGTGGTGTTCCTTTATTCATATAGATGCCTAGATAGTCAGAAGTGCCAAGTTATTAGGCAGCTTTTTACTGAAAAGGGATCTGGAAACAAATAGGAATTCTGCGTTTTCATCACTAAGCAGTTTTATCAAGGTTGGGATGCACAAAGCTAGATCCTGATCTTGTTTAAAGAGGCAAAATACCTTAGCAGTTTAGATTCAGCATGGAAGAAAACATCAGAATCTGATTCATAAAGTCAAATCACTGAACCATTGCTTACTTACATTTGTTTAAAGTGATAGGAAAGTAGTGGAACCTGCCTCCACAAGTGAATAGTAAGGCTAAAAGCGAAGATTATTAATGTAACCTCTGGTAAAGTGCTATTTGTGTTAGGGTAGCTAAATGGAACCAATTTATCAGAGACTCTGTCCTACTCATTAATATGTCCTTTCCATCAAATGGGAGAAACAATTCCCAGATGCATTTTATTCCCCAGAATATGAAATGTAATCCTAACATATCACACTCACTTTCTGATTCAGCCTGTCTCTTAAAAACAGACCAAAACAGTGACACAGACTTTTTTAGTGCTGTGAGTTCACCCTTATTTCAGAAGTAGATGTTAATGAGGCATAGATGTTTTTTGAAGCATTTACTCATCAACACTTATATAACTCCTAAGCAGATATGCTTTGTAAAGGAAGAAAATATGTTAAAGCTGTTATTGTCTTGGTACTTTCTGTACTGCCTCATTGATCACAGTGATGACTTTGTTATAGTTCAGAAAAGTTAAAATAAAGTTTGTTTTTATGTCTTCTGGCAGTTACTGTAACAGCACGGTTCAGATTCAGAAGATGTTTTGCACCCAACAACTAAGTTCACCCGACAACTACATCAACCAGTCATTTCAAAAACCTTCCAAAAGAATATATATAAGCTTGTTTTGTGCATCTTTGTTGAAAAGGAACATCAACTGAACATAGCATCATAGAATGGTTTAGGTTGGAAGGGACCTTAAAGATCATCTAGTTCAATCCCTTCATGATGGGCATGGATGCCACTCACTAGATCAGATTGCTCAGGGCCCCATCCAACCTGGCCTCAAACACTTCCAGGTATGCACAACCTATTCCGCTGCCTTACTTCCCTTGGGTGAAGAATTTCTTAACTTTTAATCTAAACCTCTTCTCTTTTAGTTTAAAATCATTCTCATTTGTCCTATCATTATCTACCTGTGTAAAAATCTCCCTATTTTTATAAGCCTCCATTATGTACTGGAGGGCTGCTGTTAGGTTTCCCTGGAGCCTTCTCTTCTCTAGGCTGAACAACCTCATCTCTGTTGGCATGTCTTCACAGGAGAGGCTTTCCAGATATCTGCTCATCTTTTTGATCCTCCTCTAGACTCATTCTAACCGGTTCACACCTTTCTAATGTTGGGGTCTCCAGAGTTGGATGCAGCACTCCACAGGTGGGGTCTCACCAGAGCAGAGCAGAGGAACAAAATCACCTCCCTCAAACTCCCAGACATGCTACTTTTGACACAGCCCAGGATGTGCTTGGTATTCTGGGTAACTCCAGTATTCTGTCAGTGCACACTGTTGGCTCATAACCACTTGTTGCCCACTGGAACCCCTAGGTCTTTCTTTGCAGGTATGTTCTCAGTAACTTCTTATCTCAGTCTGTGCTTATTTCTGGGATTGTCCCAACCCAGATGCAGCAGCTTGCACTTGGACTTGTTGAATTTCATGAGATTCCCACAGGCCCACTTCTCAAGCTGTCCAGGTCCCTCTAGACAGAGTCCCTTCCTTCCATTGTGTCAGCTGCAAGTGGTTATTTTGAATAACATTCTCTGATATTTTCTTGGGCTATACTCAACATCTTTGCACAAGAAACCAAAAGAGTCTTTGGAATAGTTGATGGTACTGTTTAAAATCAGCAGCTGGATTTAGGTGGTGCAATGTTTACAAACATAATCATCAATCCTCCTTCAAGGTGCTTAGTTCCTCTTTGTTTATTTGAGAGAATTTGATTGATTTTTTCTCACTCATGTTAGATTTCCTGCAAGGCTTCATCTATTCTCTAATGATTATGTCGACAATGCTAACCCAAGATAATCTAAGTGCAATGATTTCCACTCAAATTTGTATGTTGAAAAGAAGTGTATCTGTTCTGTGGTAGTATTGTATAGGCAAGTGGACTTATCCATTTTTTAATTTGGACATACTGTCCAAATTATACTAGTCATAATCACTTCTAGAGATGTCAAATTTACAGTCTTTATTACTGTATCCACCCTTTGCATCTGGAGTTCTCCGTTGTCTGCCAGACTGAGGAAAAACTCTGCTGTTAGTATAGCAGTTAACATGATGAAACAACTGATAGTGCTGAGCCCCATGATAGACAGACATCGTTTCCTGTTCAGTGGCTTCAGCTAGCACTTCTGGAGAAAGAGATTATGCATTTAACCTTATTCTTTCTCCTTTGCAGTCAGACAAGGATCTTACCTAAAGCACTTAGTTGCATTTCTGAAGTCTTGATCCAATATTCTTTATGCCTAGAAAAGAGGTTGAAAAATTATTAGGTGCATTAGAGCATCTCCACGAAATCTGGTCCACATCTTCAAAGGACCTTTTGAACATAAGCTGCCATATTTAGGGTAATTCATCTGATTTGAGGTATTTTACCTCAAAGGAAGGGAATATGTCACATTAGTCTTTTCCAACATTGTTTATCCTGTGTGTGTAATTCTGTGTGTGTAACAGCTTCTTTCCACCACGTGCTGAGAAAAGTCAGTCAATATTGCCCCACTGAAAGCTGGTGTCTGGAGAAGATCCCTGAAGTGTCCCAGGCATGTCCCACTATGAACCCTGCCCTTTCATCAAATTCTTTTTAGCTTTTTTTACCGACACCTCCTGCTTTCTGGACTGCCATGGATATTACCTGCTGTGCTCTCTCATGAGCATAGCTCATTCATCTAGAGAATCAGGACAGGACTATCAGATACAGTCACAGGAATTAAACTTATTTTCTATCTTCTTCTTAGCTTCTGCCTTCTCTTCTCAGCTTCTTGATTCATTGCTCTTTAAGAAGATGCTCATTCCCACTGGTAAATAACACTAAAACTGTTACATGCATCATGAATGGCCTGTCTGGAAAAGAAATTTTCTTCTTGGTCGCTGATACAACATGGTAACTCCAAAAAGGACTGTGTGAGATTCAAATTTTTAGAATGCAATGTTTTGTTGTAGCTGACATCTCATTAAAAAAAATAATTTATTTGTTTTTTCACATGTAAGCTTTCCATAGCTAAGTTACAAAAATAAATAGCTGCTGTTAGTACTCGTTTAAGGTCAAAACAGTATCTGCCAGGAAAAGGTGGGGACCTTCCTGGAACGGAAAGAAACAGCTCCTCCACTTTACTGTATGCTATGAATCAAAACTATTTCAGTCAAAAATGTAGAAAAAGAAAACAACAATTATTTACTAAAATATATATAGAATAAAAAAAAAAAAAGGAAAAAACAGGAAACAACACCCCAACAAACCCTACTCCCCATCCCTCCATGTATTTCTCCTTGGTGTGGTCAAAGCTGCAAGGGGAACAGACAGGTTCTGTGGGCTCACCACACACATGGGTGTTCCCCTGGTTTTGCTGTTGTGATAGGCAAGAGTCTGATACTTGTCTGGTACAGGAACAGTGGGAGATGGAGGTGGACAGATAAGTTGGCTCCAAGCAAGGACCAGTGCAGGCAGTGCTCTCCTCTTCCTCCGGGGTTGCTGCAGAGCCCACCTGGACATGGGGAACTGGACCAGGCCAGGGAGCAACAGCAGCAGAGGCAATTTGGTCATAGGGAAGCAGTCGGGACCTCTCCACCATTTTCTGGGCCAAGAGGGAGAGCACAGGGAGAAACAGCACTGGTGAGGCAACACTGGGGCCCTGTCCTAGGGGTTGCTGCCAAAAACCAGCGAGCTGGGCTGGTCACACACAGAGTTTTTATTGTCCACTGTGAGGGAAGAAAAGGCAGACATACTCCACTCCCACACCTCCAGTCTTCAGCATTCACTGGAGTTGCCCTTTCTTTCCCCTGCACAGCCAACCTAGAGCAGGGAATCTCCCTGTCACCCAACCATCGGGGCCATTAGCTCTCAGGCTGAAAACAATGCCCTTCCTGAGGAATTCTGGTCTCAGTTTAGTGGGTTAGCTTTTCTGTTCCTCAGTTTTCCAGCATCTCATGTNAGCTTTTCTGTTCCTCAGTTTTCCAGCATCTCATGTAGTCATAGGAAAATTTCACCAAAAAGAATC
>VYZS01035471.1:4686-45008 GCA_013400695.1 Neodrepanis coruscans
AAAAACAAGAAAAAGTTATGCTCTTATTTTACCCCTTGATATTTTTAAATAATGTAACTGAAGACAGAAGTATATATTTATTTGTACTGAATTTGCATGGCAAGGTTTGGTAGTGAGGGGCTACAGGGGGGACTTCTGTGAGAAGCTGCCAGAAGCTTCCACTGTATCTGGCAGCTCCAGGATGGACCGATTGCTGGCCAAGCTCAAGCCCAATCAGTAATGCTGATAGTGCCTCTGGGATAATGTATTTAACAAGGGGAAAAACATATGGCACAATGGCAACTCCAACCAAGAGAGAGGAGTGAGTACACAAGAGGAACAGCTCTTCAGATGCCTAGGTCTGTGCAGAAGGAAGGGGAGGAGGTGNCGAGTGATAAACCAGCTTGGGTGGGCAACTGGCAACCAGCCAGTGTCAAACCCACCACATTACTACAGGCACAAATGGGAATATTACAGGACTCAGATTAGGCAGTTCATGTGGTCAAAATATATTTAGAAGCAACACTGATTAGATTAACTAAGTAATAAGAGAGAACAGAGCAAGACTTAGAACAAGGAACACGGGAAGATCAAGTATTCAGCTTAGCCACATTAAGTCTGAGATAGTGAATAGATATGTCTAAAAACATGCAAGGAGGACAGACCGTGATAACAGATGAACATTGCCACTTAAATAAAACAACTAAAAACAAACACAGAAGAGTGAGTCATTAGAAGGAATACTCCTATATTTGATTTTTCAGGAGTCATTTTCAAACACATGGGTACCAAACAAAGCTGATGTACGAATGTGTTTTAAAATGTTATGCACATAACTTTTTTACAGTATCGAAGAGGAACCACTGTTTCCCTTACACATTCTTTGACTACTGCAAACAGCAGCAAAGTTTCAATACAGTATTTCTTTACCTTTTACTTGGATGGGCTGTTTAAGCAAAGACTGCTTTTGACCTGCATTGCTTCTCTCTTGTCCTATAAAATAAAAGTAAAGCTCACTGTAAATATGGAAGTACCTACTTTTCTTTTTAGTAAGGAGTTTGGTTGACATAACAAAATGAGAATATATCTTAACATTGCTTTTCACCCTGACTATTAAATATATGTTTGGTAGATTTCCAACATTCAAAACTCTTAAAAGATAGAAATAGTAAAACAATAAATAACAAAAATTAGACATTTAATATGGCATTGATCAATAAACTCCTAGTTTGAAGTAGAGCAACAGATTCCAACATACCTCAGAAATTATCGCATTATTAAAAAATATTTTAACAGGGTACTTATAGTTTAAGTTTTTATAGCTTAGAGATGTTATGTATCAGAGTGTTTCAGAGCTTTCAAGCTAGGATTCAGTTCTAAGAGACTGAAGCTTCTTCACTTATCTTAAAATACAGAATATTTAAACTAAAATCCACAACTAGTATGTAACAAGTTTGAGCTAGAATGAAAAAGTATTTTAGCTTGTTTGGAAACTTGAGTCCATTTACCATTTGGAAAATGGTAAAATTCAGTAATTTCTGTGAGATTTCTACTTCGGAACCAGAAGCCCTACTTGAAAATACAAACAAATATTGCATCCTTGTCTCATACATCTTGACATAAAATCAATGTGTTGTTTTGAAAGCTAACACATCAAACTAACATATCTACTCTCTTGTGCCCTACCACTCTCTAACACTGGAGGTTTCCCACACATCCATAATCAGCAGCAAAATTAAAATTGACTTTATTGAAAGATATATACGAAAGAATTAAGGATCTTTCAAGCAGGTTAGTGTTAATTAATAAGATACTCCAAGCTTAACATGCTACTCAAATTACTGAAAGATTAGATATTTTTAAAGCTTGGACTACATAACTATCTTTCCATCAGGCAATTAGTTAATGCCCTAGTAGCATTTAGGACTACCACTAAGAATTCAAATATATTTTCTTAGAAAAATAGCACATATAAATTTATGAAGCTGATCTTATTACGCAACAAATACTGCCGCACCATAACTAACTAGCATTCCTTAACAGTCATCCCCATCAGTTACTGTTTGACTTGAAAACAACAACAAAATCCCTTTGTTGCTCCTTTACTTTCTTTTCTCACCTGGTTTAAAACACCAGGCAGCTGATCAATCAATATTCATAATTAAAAACTTCTGCTAAGATCGCTCAGCAAAAACTGAGTAGCATCTTCTTTCCAAAAAATGCGTACAATCACTTATACTATTAAAAGTAATATCACAAACCCTATTTAACAAGAGATTGGGTCACAAGATTTCAGAGTGGGAAAAAAAAAAGGCACAACAATATTAAGATTTTTATCTATGCCTAGATACCTATGTATATCAAGTACATTTTTGAAGATTACTACCTCAGCTTATAGACTGAACAAAATCACAGAACATCGCTGAGGAAAAAAAATACAGAATAATTCAATTCACAATCACTGTTTTTCAGACAAGTAGAGTTTTATATCATAGAACCATCAAGACTGAACAAGCTTTAAGATTCACTTTTGTACTCCCAAACATCAAAAATGTAATACTCTTAGCTGGCTACAGTCACAAGCNTTCAATTTCCTATCCCTTAGGTTACCTAAGCCCTTCCAACATCCACATTTTATCATGGCTGCTTTAAATTTGATTACTCTACATTTAAGTCCTTTAAATACCAGAATGCCAAAGAAATAAATTTCAGCATTCCTCCCCACTTATGCATTTCAAATTCATATACAGATTCCCACAACCAACAAATACGAAGAATTCTGTAAAGTTATCATTAAATACACTGAGTTTTTACATTTTTATAATACTCTTTATTTTAGCTTAGTACTACCTGTTTCAGCTTTATGCAGTGTTTCTTCACGGGCTGATTTATTTGTACCTTCTGATCCAAGATCTTTTTTCTGGCCATTGGAGGTATAAACTCTCACTTGGCTCATGAACTGCACAGGCAGGCGATTGTATGGTAGAATATAAGACAGGCTCCCACTTTTCATTGAAG
Organism: Neodrepanis coruscans; assembly: GCA_013400695.1. Lineage (NCBI taxonomy): Eukaryota > Metazoa > Chordata > Aves > Passeriformes > Philepittidae > Neodrepanis > Neodrepanis coruscans. Next base: position 7,684 of record VYZS01035471.1, read on the forward strand.
CTTGCCATCCTAACAGGAGGAGGAAAAAAAGCTGTTTCAAACAACCATTTCTGAAGGAAAAAGGGAAAGCAGCCTTGCTATACCAGCATAAGTTATGAAATTTTAAGTACTGATCTGTGCTTATTTTACCCATGTTTATGAATTACAAAATGGTAGTACATAGCATGCTTTCACTGCTTCTCTTTAAACATCCACTTTTAAATTTCATTCTAACACTAGAGATTTTTTTCACATAAAATCCAGTACAGATTTTTTCCAAAGACCTATGGATGATCTTAAAAGGTTAAAAAAAAAACAGAAAGCTATCTGACAAGACTGTCTTTCTGATACACTGTGTTCTAGTCACATTGACTCAAAATCTTTAAAAACCAGATATTGATAAAAGAATATAGGCCTCTCAAAAATATTAGCCAGTGTTGCCAATTCATTTCACTGTACAAACCACAGCCTATGAATTAAGGAAAATTGAACTGTATGCATTACCTACTTGTTAGAGAAATTATGCAGAAAAGCACATAATATTGTATAAAACACTTTTTAAAAGCCCACTGTGAAATCACCCTGGGTAGGCAATCTTTAATTTCAAAAGATTTGTCAAAAGCAGAGTTGCATGCNAGCAGCAAAATTAAAATTGACTTTATTGAAAGATATATACGAAAGAATTAAGGATCTTTCAAGCAGGTTAGTGTTAATTAATAAGATACTCCAAGCTTAACATGCTACTCAAATTACTGAAAGATTAGATATTTTTAAAGCTTGGACTACATAACTATCTTTCCATCAGGCAATTAGTTAATGCCCTAGTAGCATTTAGGACTACCACTAAGAATTCAAATATATTTTCTTAGAAAAATAGCACATATAAATTTATGAAGCTGATCTTATTACGCAACAAATACTGCCGCACCATAACTAACTAGCATTCCTTAAACAGTCATCCCCATCAGTTACTGTTTGACTTGAAAACAACAACAAAATCCCTTTGTTGCTCCTTTACTTTCTTTTCTCACCTGGTTTAAAACACCAGGCAGCTGATCAATCAATATTCATAATTAAAAACTTCTGCTAAGATCGCTCAGCAAAAACTGAGTAGCATCTTCTTTCCAAAAAATGTGTACAATCACTTATACTATTAAAAGTAATATCACAAACCCTATTTAACAAGAGATTGGGTCACAAGATTTCAGAGTGGGAAAAAAAAAAGGCACAACAATATTAAGATTTTTATCTATGCCTAGATACCTATGTATATCAAGTACATTTTTGAAGATTACTACCTCAGCTTATAGACTGAACAAAATCACAGAACATCGCTGAGGAAAAAAAATACAGAATAATTCAATTCACAATCACTGTTTTTCAGACAAGTAGAGTTTTATATCATAGAACCATCAAGACTGAACAAGCTTTAAGATTCACTTTTGTACTCCCAAACATCAAAAATGTAATACTCTTAGCTGGCTACAGTCACAAGCTTTGAAAGATTGTTGCAAGTCTCAGGAAAATACAAGTTACTAAAGTAGAAAGGAATATCTGCTACCGTGACAACGAAGAGAAGGAAACTTTCTTGAAAAGGAAACTTTCTTTAGAAGACCACTTGGTTGCAGACAAAAGCACAAAGAAAGAAAGCTTTTACTTTAAAAAGCATCTGTTATCTCTTAATTAGTCTTCCAAGCCTGTATCCGTACAGTCCTACAGTTAATAAGCATCAAAAATAGAGGATGCTACAACGAAGCAAGGACAAGACAATTCTGAATTTCACAGGCACCTAACAGGCACAAGATCAACAATCCAACTGAATAGCAAGGAGGGCCAGGTTATGTACACTTCATCAAGTGTTTAATATGAATGCTGCAGTTCTAACAACTGTCAGATTAGAAAGCTCTAGCAGATGAATCAGCTCAACCTTCTTTACCAGTCGTTTATAGCCTGGCCTGGAGAAGTCACAATGCTCAATAGTCACACTCATTCCATCTTTATCATTATATGATAATTTATATATATATTTATATATATATTTATCATATCAGTTCATGTCACACAACATACCTGAAATACTATGAAAAAATACAAATGAGCAAGCAAAGTGATGAAAGATGAGTAATACATNTAAACTCTCACTTGGCTCATGAACTGCACAGGCAGGCGATTGTATGGTAGAATATAAGACAGGCTCCCACTTTTCATTGAAGCTTGCCATCCTAACAGGAGGAGGAAAAAAAGCTGTTTCAAACAACCATTTTTGAAGGAAAAAGGGAAAGCAGCCTTGCTATACCAGCATAAGTTATGAAGTTTTAAGTACTGATCTGTGCTTATTTTACCCATGTTTATGAATTACAAAATGGTAGTACATAGCATGCTTTCACTGCTTCCCTTTAAACATCCACTTTTAAATTTCATTCTAACACTAGAGATTTTTTTCACATAAAATCCAGTACAGATTTTTTCCAAAGACCTATGGATGATCTTAAAAGGTTAAAAAAAAAACAGAAAGCTATCTGACAAGACTGTCTTTCTGATACACTGTGTTCTAGTCACATTGACTCAAAATCTTTAAAAACCAGATATTGATAAAAGAATATAGGCCTCTCAAAAATATTAGCCAGTGTTGCCAATTCATTTCACTGTACAAACCACAGCCTATGAATTAAGGAAAATTGAACTGTATGCATTACCTACTTGTTAGAGAAATTATGCAGAAAAGCACATAATATTGTATAAAACACTTTTTAAAAGCCCACTGTGAAATCACCCTGGGTAGGCAATCTTTAATTTCAAAAGATTTGTCAAAAGCAGAGTTGCATGCAGTATAAGCCAACCGGTATTAGCAACCAGTTTCTTTTACGGAGTACAAACAATTCTGTAGAAAGGGCATATAACTCCTCCAACTAGAAATGCAGCAGTTTGGAAACCGGCTGCTTTGAAAAGCACTCACTAAAGGAATAAATAGATTTTTTTTAAAATAATTAAGCAGTGTCGGTAAATCAGGTCATACAAAGCACAACCACTCACATATGAATAACACACCACTCACAAAAAACGTAGCATTTTATAGAACTGTTTATTCTGTAAGTCTCACCAGCTTTCCTATTTTTTCAGTCTTCTGCAGTACCAAAGCATCTGCACTTGTGCATGCACTGACCTGAACCTTACTAAATTAACCATTACACCAAAAAAGGGCTCTTATTGACTAACAGAAATGTGACAAAAGCCCTGAATGCTCAACTCAACACAGCTCATTGAACTTACTGATTATGAACTCATAAAACACTACAGTAAATATATTGCACAAGACGAGCAGTGTTGTTTCCTAAGCTTTAGTGTTACGGCAGCAGTTGAAAAGGGTAAACTTAGCACGTTTAGAGGACGTTTTTCCTACTAATCCATACATCCACAAGAAACATTAAAGGGTATTTGCTGCAATTCAACCGTCAGGGGCTACACGAAGAGGGACAAAAGTGGCCAGAATTCAATGCCATGACATCTGTGGCCTAAAGGAAGAGTCAAGGCTCGCTCCTCGGACCAACACAAACCCTGTAAAACCGCGCTTCACTTTATGTCATTACTGCAAACTTTAGTCCCAACACGGGCATGACGTGCCCAGTTTACGTCAGACGGGGCTGGCCCGGCCCGGCCGAGGACACCGGGGCCCGGCACTGCGCTCGCAAAAAAACACCTGGGCGTCTCCCTTTCCCTTATCCAAAAATCTGGACTTTTTCCTTCTTTTTAAAGCCGGCCCACAAAAAGCAGCCGGCGCTCTGGGAAGATTCCCGGCTGTCACCACCGCCCGTGCCGCAGCCGAGTGCGCAGCTCCATCACAGCTCCCCGGGAGCCTCGGCCGGGGCAGGCGGGGCTCCGCCGGCGCAGTGCGGCGGGGCGGGGGTTCCGCCGGGACTCACCGTGGCAGCAGCTGCGCCGCGGCCGCGTCTGACCCGGGGGAACGGGCGGCTGGTCCCGCACCCGGCTGGCCGGAGAGAGCGGACGGGCCCCGCTGATCCCACGCCGGGAGCAGTGCCTGCTTGGGAGCCGCTTCTTTACTGCTTCTGGTAGAGCGATAACGCTTACGGCCGTGCGTAACACGTGTTACGTGCTAAATTTGTTAAAAACACGTAAGACTGATGTTTTTTATAGGACCACAGAACCAATTAGGTTGAAAAGACCTCGGAGAGGCATCGAGTCCGATCTATGACCGATCACCACCATATCAAATAGATTATGTCACTAAGTCCTATGTCTAGTCTTTCCTTAAACAGCTTCAGGGACGGTGACGCCATCACCTCCCTGGGCAGCCCATTTCAATGTCTAATCACCCTTCCTGATGTCCGACCTAAGCCTCCCCTGGCACATCTTAAGACTACGTCCTCTCATAGACTTGTTGTCAGGGAGAGGAGGAAGATTCCCAGCTGGCTACAACCTCCTTACAGGGAGTTGTAGAGAGCGATGAGGTCTCCCCTGAGCCTCCTCTCCGGGCTAAACCCCAGCTCCCTTAGCTGCTGCTCTTTGTGAGAAACAAGCCCACAAATATTATAGGTTTTAATGCAATTTATTATAAAATAAATGCAGGCAGCGCTGGGCGCTTGACCTGGCAGCATCCAAGTCAGAAGCGCAAAGGATCTCTAGACAGGTCAGGTTTTTATTATAAAATTGTCACAAAAGCGGGAGGGATTATTACAATTTCTTTGAGGTAGGAGGGAAATTATTTACATAGGTACATCTCCTTTCTCCTCCCCACTGGACTTTGGGTAGAGGGTCTTTTATTGCTTTTGGGGGGTTATGGGGATTAAGAGTACTCATCCTCTCTTGAACTTCTCAACTTTCAAAAAAAAAAACTGGTTTGAACCCATCTTAAATGGCTTCGAAGGTGGTGTTATCTTCTTGGTGAACCAATTTACGGCGTACCCACGAAATTCCTGGGATGTTTTCTGCAGAAAGGCGGACTTCTTCAGGGATTTCAGGGAGTTACCTCCTTAAAGCTTTTTAAACAATAGGTCCTTACACAAGTGATATTACACATATAGGAGAAGGAACTTAATTAAATTTCACCATACATTGAAATAAAATCTTATTCTAAATTACACTGCTAATATATCTGTACATTATAATATGAATTCTACTTATTAGCAAAAGCAGAACTTTATTAATAGGGCCGCTATATTTCACAATACTAATATATTTGAATATTATAATATGGATTCTACTCATTAGCAAAAGCAAAACTCTATCAATAGCACCACTATATTTCACATCTCAAGATTTGTGCTCCAGTTCCTTCACCAGCTTCATTGCTCTTCTCTGGACATAGATAACATTAAAACACGTATGCTAAATCTGCTTGCATGATTTCTACGTGCAAATGCACTCCCCTAGCCTAGGCCCTCCCCTAAAATGCACTTCCCGGATCAGTGCTGGTAAAAAGATCTGATTAAATCTGATGTCTTTCTCCAGGGAGAGTGCCCTGAGGCTGATCCTGCACTCCAGCGTTGTAAGGGCTGCTTGTGCCGCGCCAAGCCCAGCTGTAACACTTCCTCCTGCTTTGCTCACCTACAGCCTGGCCCAGGCCTGTAATCAAATCCCACTGGCATCAGATGATGCACTTTTACAAAAAAGTATTTTCCAGAAGGGCTTTAATATTAGTTTACATGACTCCGAGAAAATGTCTCAGGCTTCCTTGTCCTCATTTGTACAATGGGAGGAACATGGGAATTCACCAGAAGTTAGCTTGGCAGGGAATTTGGTTAATTAAGATACCTTATAATCCACAAAACATCTGATTACTGAGGAGCATGATTATGGTGCCTATTGTTAACATACCCAAATAGGTCTTGAACAAGGTTTGCTGGCACATCTTTACCATCCAGCTAGTGAGTAGCATTGCCAATACAAGATCTCCTAGAAGCCCAGTGGAGACAGATCGAAGAAAAATATTTGCATGAAATAATTAACACCCTTCTTCCCAGTAGTCCAATTGCAGCCATACCAAATAAATCAGGAGATACAGCAACAGATGCTGTATCATTAAGGACCAGATGTACAGCAATGGAGTTAAATACTAAATTGACTGCAAGTTTTGTAAAGTAGCACAGGTGAGGTCAATTCTCCAGTTTTAGTTGGAGTGTAATATGCAGTCGAGTATGTTTTGCTGCCCTCTTGTTTTTTTGGGAAGAGCTTAACAGTAAAAAAAAAAAAAAAAAGAAGAAGAAACATGAGGTTAAGAGTTCCCTCTTTTTTCCCTACATAAAGATGTTTGAAAGAAGATAAAAATTCCCGAAACATTTGTAATTCCTGTCCCTGCTATACTCTAGAAGAGATGCTAACTTTAGGTTTATCATTTCCTCTCTAAAAGCAAATGGAACTACTATTTTATATTCTTTTACCCATCGAATAATTGAATTTGCCTTGTCTAGTTTTGTTGTTGTAAATATGAAACAGGAAGGAGAATAATAAAACTGGAATGCCATAAATTAATAGATACTAACAGTGTGGTTGTCAACCAGGATTTACACCAACTGCTCTGTATAACCCTTTATATTGACGAGACTCATAGTGTGCAGCTGCAGCATCCTAAGAAAGAAGTACCGATCTTACTTATGAACATGTTAACCATTAGTTTCTCAACCAGTAGCGATTAATGGAGAAACATCCTAAATGATAGGGTATTTGAGCACATTCAAACTACATTTAACAATTTTTGCCTGTAGCAAAGAATACTATATACAACCATAGCAAATTGGTGAGATCTTGCTTTCATTTGATAGAGTTGGAATTCAATCCTAAGGTTTAATTTTGATTAATGGTTATTCAATGGCTATTTAAACCCCCTATTTCATAAAATCAAGCCAGTTAAAAAATATATAAAAATCTCATTCACATTCAAGTTGCTAAATGCTGATCTAATAAAAAAATATTATTTCTATATACCATGCTTGTACGTGGGACTTTGTGCCATCTGAACCTCTGTCTAGGGTAGAGATTGCTCATATACCAACTGTGGGAAGATTTTGATATATTACTCCTAAGAGGAAGGAGGCTGGCTACCCATCTGACATTTCCTCAGGCCTCCCTTTCAAAAACTCTAGAACCTTATTGTATATAGCATATTATCTTGCCTCTAAAAATTATAAGTTGCCTTGCCAGGTCTTCAGGAAGAACAAGGACTTTTAAAATTTAGGGTTCTATGGAGACACCTGAAAAGTTTACACAGAACTGCCTGCAAATCAAGAAAGACAGGTGATTTGATTGAAATATAGACCTTTAGAAACTTTTTTCCTTATTCCTGTTTATTTAAAATAACAAATTTACTGACTGGATTACTCCAGCTACAACAGTCCATCATGATGAAGTTTTCCAATCTTACTGCCTAGCAAGAAATCTGTGACATGTGAAGACTAATAAGCAGTGAAGGATTTTAGTGTGTCTTATATGAAAAATGAAGTAATATAGAGCCAATTCGAATATTTTTAATCTGAAATTCATTAAATATTTCAGATTCATAGAGTGGAGGAGACTTGCAATCTCCCCAGAGCCACAGCAAGAGATGATGGTAATGATTTAATATAGTTTAAATTACTCTTCAGGATTCCCATCATATCCTGCCTTGTGTGTCTCTCACAGAATAGCAAGGGAATAAAACGAGAAGGGAAAAGGGAAAGGCTTTTGATTTTTGTACCTTTTGTACCTTTTGTACCTTTTATGATACTACACATACTTAACACCAAGCAGCTACCCACTGATGGTTTAAAAAAGTATGAATACGTACAGTGTCTAGTGATCCCAAACAGCACTTTTCAGGTAAAATAGGTAAATTCACAGAAAATAAGAGAATATTTTTTGGCAGGCTGGTGCATGAGAGGAACAACTCTTCCAAAGCATAGGATGCTGAATCTACAGAAGTTTGCATAAAACCACTCTGAGTCATGTAGGTCTGTAAAGTTATTTCAAGGTCACTGGGTCAAAGATCTAAAAGTATTTACTAGAAGTAAATACTTTCATTTCCACCACATGGATAAGTGTTTTCAGTTATTCATATGCAGTTCATTCACCTGAACACCAGCAGTCACCTGCAGTTTCTGGAGTTGGGTGCAGCAGTGCTCAACCAGCTGTTTCAACCCTGCAGCAGCAGCTTGTAAGTGCCAAAGCACAATAAATCATGAAGAGGCATTATTCTCCCAGAAATTTTAATGGAAAATGACTCTCCTGTAGCCAATAGACTAATGAGGAGCACATTATCGTAGTAAAATATTTATCTTCATAGTCGCAAACCAGCCACTAGAGGTCAGTGGTTTGGAATAAAATCAGCACATGGAGGAAGAATTCCATTTCACTTCAAATGGCCAAATCATATCAAATAAAATTTCTGGTCTTTGAGTAAGGAAAAAAAAAGTGCTTAAGGTTAGTAGCCCTTACCTTCATCCTAAAGCAGAAAGGTAATTTAAAATTCTTAGAAACAAGAATACATAATAATATATGTAATACACAACATACTGAAGAAACTACCCTTCTTCTCTACAGTAATATGCAGACATGCGTAGGAACACAGGACTGGAGGAAGCTTCTTACACCATGAGGTCCAGTCTCCTGCTACTCCAGCTCTTCTATAATCTCTTACATGAACAAAGTAAGGACCAGCTTAAAAGAAAATTAATTCTTTTGTTTGTAAGAAAAAAATACAGGAATGCTAAATAAGCTCCATCATCCATTTTGAAGTGCATAAAGGCAGGATATTAGAAACACCTATGCAGTGCAAGAATCTTCTTTTAAAAGTCTTTCCCTTATAAATGTGTAATACTGCAAAGAGAGAAGGCTGGCAGAGGGCAGGAAGAGGCTTTTTCATCACAAAGTGTATTAACATATCCAAATAGAGAAAAAAAATTCAAAATATTAATTTTATTTAAGTCATTTATCTGCTGCTGTAAGCATACATACACACCATACATTCACAGGACATACACAATGATGTCACCAAACATCTTACCTCTGCCCCACAGTGATGTTAAAAAAAAGTGAGGTAATTAGAAAAGTGAATAAAACCCCTGGATGCTCAAACATGCATGGTGAATTAAGCTTGATTGTTATTTTCTAAGGCTTTGATATTTCTCTGTATTATACACTTACACAGCTGAAAATGCCAGTGGACATGAAAATTCAGGAAGTCAACCTCAGATTTCCATCTATTATTACAAAAAACTTGTTATTAATGGCTTTCATTTAAACATTATCACTGAAACGATTCACAACTATTTCAGTCAGAGCCTAACTGAAGTTGCTATTGCAGCAAGTATGTTGGAAGGAATTGTAATAGGCAAATATCCATCATCTCAAGACAGCTTGGTCAGATTTTCTAGATTAAAAAAAAAAATGCTAAAATGCTAAGTTACAAATATCATATTCTGTGCAAACATACATTAGAACAAAACCTCATGCAGTTGCACATGAAATTTTCCACCAGATTGCAAAGGAAAAAACATAGCAAAGCAACATGAAAAGGGAAAGGTGAAAAAAAAAAGACAAGAAGCCCATTAACAATATAGACCGAAGCATTTATTTCTTTACTTTTTCACTATAGGAGCTTCAAACATAATAAAGAACACATAATTCCACTGCAGCTGTTTTCCATTTTAAGTAAACCAAGATTTGCCTGTCAGTTCACGTACAATGTGGCAGCATCTGAACATGACATTCCAATAGTATTTTAATAGAGAATAAGTTAGAAATAATTTATAACTTGAAAATTTAATACTATCCAGAGGATACTAATAGCACGAAACCATGGATGGTGAACTGGGGTTTGTGAAAGCAACGGGGCATCCAGTAGGATTTCCAGACTTCTTTTTATCACAAAGCTGAACTTTTCTGCTTTCCCATTATTTTTCAGCCCATTCTTCTTCCTTCTCTTTCTATTGCATTTCTACCTTTCAACTATAGTGAAAGCTCTATCAAGCTCTTGCAGACAATCTAGCCTTGCAGCTTTTTTAATTTCTGATTTTCAGCTCGATTTTCCTGTGAAAGATCTCAACAGATGCACCATCTTCATCTAAAATATTCTTGCTTCTTTTCACATTAGCAAAGGATCATGAATAAATATTCATAAGAACACATACGGCAAATAAAAATACCATGATCTGCCCTTGTTCAAGGAAGACAGTTTCCTCACCCCAGGCAGGAGTCTGGACTGTTGCAGAACTTCACTCACTTCACAAACAAGATATCACGGTCAGACACATGGAAACTGTGATATAGATGAACTCAAATTATCTGAAATTAAGAGCAAAGTCTTTCATGGCTCCTTAAAATACAATCCACACCACTGCTTTTATAAAACTGCAGCTGTATGGTGGTAGTCAGCTGTAGCAGAATAAAGACTAGCCGGGTGGCACCAGAGTTGAACAGAAGTCAGCTACTAGAAGTACCATCACAAATGAACTAAGCCTAGCCCACAGGAAGAGGGTAACATCAGGTCACATTATTAACAGCACTGGTTCAGGATTTTGCTTAAAGGTTACAAAACAAATTGTAATTATATTGATATAAATTACAAGTAATTAAGCATCAGCCAGAACTCATTTTCAGTTCAGCAGTGGCACCTATGTAGTGGGATGTAATCATAGTCACAAAGTAACTTACTTTAAAATTAAAAGGGCAGGACTCCTGCCAAAACACAGGTGTATACTTAACTATCCTCTATTAACCTGCATTTCACCTGCATTGAAAATACGGCAGTAAACTGTACACATAGATAATTTTTTTTCCACAGAACTTGAAGTTAACTATACCCGATGTAAGCAGAATAGTTCTAACAATTTACAGAGAGGGATCAGCTTTTTTTGGTTTTGATAAACACCTTACTCTTCCCATTTTTCTAGAAAAAGCAAATGAGATGCCACAATAGCTCACTGCTCTGCTGTGCTGCTCTAAACTAAAAAACCCAAAACCAACATCCTACATGCATCTAGAGCATTTAACACTGAAAGCTGTTGGTCAGTAGAGTCACTCAGAGATTTGAACTTAAACAAGTGTTGTTTTGCAACACAACACTGAAAATACTTAAAATACAGAAAAAATATACAATTTGATTACAAGAACAAAACAATAGCCATATCAATACAAAAAAAATTTAATTTGTTTCAAAAAAAATCTGACATACAAAGCACATACAGTGAAAAAGGGTCATAATAAATTACAAACGGAGATACTTGCTCATTCACTGAGAAAAGCCCTTGATGTTTCCAATTTCATAGCATCAAATTTATCATTCTTGCTGATTTAAGCACAGCACTGAACAAATATGGATCCCAGGGCTTTCTTTCACAGGTACTGGTATGGATAATTTACTGCAGTGATCCAATTTGAAAATCAGTAGGGACCAGTAAATTGCTGCATAAAAGAAAGAGCGAATGAGGTGCTTTTTCCTTAGTGTCAGCAGCCTGCGATTATTACGTTTATTAGATTTTCTTGAAAGGGCTTCACATTTTCTCAAATATGCAGAAGAACTGTATTTCCCCTCTGAGCCCATACATTAGCATTTTGTGCCTCAGTCCTTGAATACAAGTAAAAGATGAATTTTTCAATTAATTTTAAAAGTTGATGTCATCTGGATGGCACAGAACTAAGCAATGAAACTCTCTTACCTGCACAACATCTGCTATTATCACAGAGCTATCTTCTGCAGAGAAGTTAGTAAGTAATGCTGACATTTTATGAAAAAGACTTTTGAATCCACATTTAAGATTCAATTCTATTACATTATCCATACTGATAATGCACCTTTGAAATAAAGGACTGCTTAAGGTTCTGTCCTTAAAAGGTGATTTAAAACAGCAAGCCCTGACTGTTCCTGTAACAAAATTAAAGCACAATATCATTTACAACACAGAGATACACTAACCACTTTCAGTATATATAGTTTAACTACACATAGGTGCACTGCACTGATTAAAAATTTGAACAATTAAAACAGATTAGCATACTCTATTACCATCTTGGACATTAGGTGCTTGTGATCTTATTCTGTTGCATTATTTTTGGTCAGTGAAAAGTTGATGATACAAGGGACCATACCTCGATCTTGCATATGGGAATCAATTTTTGATATTGTTTCTATAACAGCATGCTCTCTAGCTCAATAGTCTTTTATACTCTTAATCTGGCACTGTAAGGTACAGTACTTTTTAAAGTATTTAAACTTATAGTTAGTATAATTTTGGGAGCAGGACCAACAAGTCATATGTGGTACAGAAACAAATCAGAGTTCCCTCTGGGCACTTCTCCAACTCTTTTTTTTTTTTCTATTTCCTGCTCTAAAAGAGCTCTTACATCTCCTCAGGCAAGTGCTATGTCCTTCCATGTCTCCATTTCTGTCTGTAAAATGGACAAGAACTATAATTCCTTAATAAACACGGGATCTGTACAGCAAATGTTGCAATACAGGTGCCTAATGATAAAATGGTCCAACACAGACTGTACAAAATAACTGGACAAGTTATTTGTTTGGACACTACTATAATATGTATAGTCAGCAGCTAAAAAACTGTTGGAAGAAATAGCGACTCGTAAGAGATTTATGGGTTTTTTAATCCTTAAAACATACAACTCAAAATAACAGATATGGCTCCTCTTAAGCACCCATCAAAGAAGTGAGCAAAATATAAAACTGACAGCATAGAAATGACAATAAATGTATAAAATTAAGTAAAAGGCAATAAAGGAAAGGATGGATGTACTGGAGAGTTATTTTGTGTGTAAGAAATCCCAACTGGCATTAGCTACTCCAACAGAGCCAACAGCTCCTCATACCCAACAGCTCTTTATTTATCTACAGGTGACAACAGAAACTATTATGCTGGAGCATCACTTCTACTTGTTTGCAACGAGGTAAGTGCAACAGCGCTTATCTTATGAAAGCTGAGATGACAAAAAGCAATCACCAGTGTGATTTATGTCAGTGGAAACAGTTACTACATTAGGTAGGTCACTTTTCAGTAACACAATCTTCTGCTTCACATTTGGGGACGACAGGCATTTTATGGTCAGTTGCAAAATTTGTCTACAATCACAGATTTCTGTCACAGCCTCTGCACCGCAGATGGCAGCATGAACATACAGCTCTCTTCATCAGAAAAACCTCAAGCTATCAGGATACAGCCAGCATTTTGAATTTAATTTAATCATTAGTATAGAAAGAGTCTGTGGTAAGAAACTAGGCACAAGGACAGTGTTTTTGCCAGCATTGAGGAAATTCAGTGTTATAACTTAGGCAGCCAAAAGGCTGAAGTAAAAATCACAGCTGATGCAGAGTACAGGTCATCTTGGTTTGAATGTTATTCTTATAACATTGTTCCATGTTTTCTTGGCATGTCAGAACAGCAAGTTTTACCAGGCCACAAGCAACTCCTTGCAAAGCCAAGAATATACTAGCCAAATCAAATCAAATCAAATTCCATTTATGAAACATCTTTCTCCTCTTGGTCCATTTTTAAGACATAAGAGAAAGAGTTAACAAGAAATTCAGTATCCACATTTAAGTTCTACTTCATGGCACTGTCTCCCAATTCTCAAGTCACTGCACTGTCATTCACTTAGTCCTTATAATCTTTCTCATGCATTCCTGGATTTGGATCTCAAAACTTATAATCCTTTAGTTACAGCTGCAATGTATCAGTCCCTTGTCTCTAATTTAATAACATTATACAATTAAAGAACAGTAGACTGCACTTCTAACAACAGTCAGACCACAAAAATTTGCTGAGAAGTAACATGTTATTTTGCTTACATTAATTACAGATTTATTTGTCTTTCACTTCCAGCATGGGGGGACAACTTAGATGACCAAATTAACTTTTAAATCATAGTGGTGGAAAGAGCTGAAGAGTCTGATGTCACCACTAAAAAAACACATCATGTAACATGAAAGAGGGTCTAGAATCATGCTGAGGAACTGAAACAGTAGTAAGTATGTCTGGATTTTTGGCTCTGATTAGATACCATTGTTGAAGTGCTTAATTTTGGGTTAGATTTTCAAGGAAAGTGTCATAAATATTTGCACTTTAGAAGGCAAAAATTCCCTATAAGACAATTTAGAAATGCACAAGATACTATATTCCAATTCAGAAGAACAAGCGGGAAGATAAGAACATGCACACATACACGCAGGGGAGCATTCTGCTCAACTTCCAGGTTCGAGCATTAGTATGTTCTGTTAGAGAGAAAATAAGCTTGAAGAGCCTAGCAAGTTACATTTAACACTCCTTTTATTACAGTAGAAATTTTAGTCTTTATAAAATCCTCAAATTACAGGATATACATATAGTGAATCACGTTGCAAGTCTTTAGCAGCTGTAGAGCATTACTGCATGCAGTTGCTTCTGCAGTGTGCAAGTGTTCTATAAATAGCTAATCATGTTCAGAGAGCAAGACAAGTAGTCAGAGAATATCATATTCAACTACCACCTGGTTCATCAATACCAAGAGGTTGAGCAAAAAAACTGAAGTAAGTTTATAAATACATGGCTTTGATCTAACAAACTAATAAAACTGAAAAGTCTGAATGATATCCACATTACAAACAAGGTAATTCAATAATTACAGGAAAATACTTTGCTTCAAGACTGTTTTTGAAAGATTTTCACACAAGATTTCTCTGACCATGGCAGAATAGTTGAGTGCAACAGAAGTTTACAAAAGGCCAACGCACCCCCTTTCATTTTATGCAATTAGAATACAAATATTAACTACAGAAGATAAGGCAAATATTTTGCCTTGACTTTATGGAAAGAAGTGTTCAGACAGACAATATAATTTTTCTATGACCTACCTTTCAGCTGCTGGGTGACTGCGTAATCAGCACTCAATTTAATATTCACTCCATTTAATATTCACTTCTGTAGTCATGACACTGGCTTCAGATCAGTCACCATATGAATTTATGCTAAGAAACCCTATATTCATTTGTTTCAGAAGCTACCTAAACAGGTGCAATCCTTTATGCAAATTTCCCATCACAATGAGAGTCTCAGAAACTGGAATAACAATTTATATAGAGCTAGCTACAGAGTAATTTTCTAGAAAGCTACCATGCTTGAATTACTGCAATCTCAAATTTGTGTGGACACAAAAACAAATATGCAATGAGTCTGCAAAAGTTACTTCATTTACATTGATTAGCTCATTTGAGACATGGTTGAAAGTTGAAGCATTGCATCTTTGGCTGAAAAGCCTACAGGTCAGCAGTTTGGATTGGTAAAACATCTTGACAAAAAAACTGCTCAGAGTTTTCTATGATCAGAGTCTTTGTATTTCTTCCAACAGTGTAATGTAAGACTATGTCGTAAGTTAGAAACTTGGAAGAGTTCTTTTAAGTAGTATTAATAAAAATAACTTCTCCTTCAGAAAAGGCATTATCTATGTCAGCTTGACAGATTTTAATCCCTTGTGTTAACTTCAAAGTGGGACATATTTCTACACTGAGTACAGTAAATTGGACAAAACAGTTCTACAGCTACATTTAGTAGGCAGAAGAATACTGTCCAAAGTGTACTGCATAGGTGTGCGTACCAACTGCTACCCACTGGAGACATGCTACAGTAGCTATAGTTCCAACTAACATAAGTGAACAGAGACCTCAGAGTTTTAATCAATCCTTGAGTCCAAAAAAAAAAAAACCCAACAAAACCTGTGTGACTGGGCATGTTTTAGATAGGATGCAGCTCGTTTTTTCACCAATTAACAATACAGCACAGTAAATTTAAGTTTCCATTATTTGTTTTTTATACGCTAAATTTCATATTATCTCCAAGAAAAGCACATACAGAATTTTAAACAGCCTGGAGTGAGATCAGTGTAAAACCAGGAATTTCTAATCATCAGCAGAAGTGCCAGCTGCTCATAATGTTCACAAAACACGAGAGCCTGAAATCTGGCTATGCAACAGTTGGTGCCAATCTGCTTATAAAGGAAATGCTGCTGAGGCACAGTCTTCTTACAAAAACAGGGCACGAGGGCTTCATTATTAAGTGTTCAACAACAATCCTCAGCTCAGTGAAGAGAGTCCTGAAAAATCAGATTTAAAGAGAGTTTTAAAATCCTACAGTATTTATCAGAAGTATTATCTAGATCTATCTTTTTCATTCACTTCTTTCCTTAATATCACAGACACACTCCAGTTAAAAAGTTCTTTGGACCAACTCAGTGTTGCAGTATCTTGCAAGAGCTTCAGAATTCTTGGCTTTTAAACATTAACATTTTAATTAACTTTATATCCGTCCTCGGCTGGAAGCTGCTGAACTAAAAACAAGATAAAAATTCCACCTTAACGGAAAAAAAACCAACAAAAAGACACTACAGAAAAAAAAGAAACAATAATGCTTTATCACAAATAATGTAAGGAGTTCTTGCCAATAAACAATAACTTTGCACTCTAGCAGCAACTACTAGAAGAAAGACATAAGAAATGAAATCCAAATCACCAGTTTCCCTTAAAACTACAAAAATGCCAGCAGAACACCTTGGATAAACTAGTTCTACTGAAAGTCAGTTATAGTATTGCACAGCTTAGATTATTTTTAGACATGAAAGTAATAAAGCAATTTCACAGATTTTGCTGTTGTTGTTAAAAAAAAAATATATGTACCAGGATGGAACAACCGATTTCTTACAAAATAGTAAGGAATAGGAGGCAATTAAGCTTATGATTCGCAGATCTGCCTTTACATATCACAGCAGCCAAAGCCACTTTCTTGATATTTTAGCAACCCATTTTCAATTGAGTAGTGATTAGACTGGAAAAGTATATTCACAAAAATCTTCCGCTATGCAATGCTTGTTGTAAGAAAACAGAGAAAGCACTGACCTGGGAAAATGCTCACAGAAATATTTATGGTTTCAAAGTCTAAAGCAATATTAGCTTGAACAACTTTCAAAATCTATAAGCTTCCATTTCAAATATAATTAATCTGATTTGTGAATTAAACTAAAGAAGGTAATGACCATGTTTAAGATCATCCACAGATTTTTTTTCTGTCAATATTACACAAGTTCTTAAGTGCCTATTGATATACAGACTTAGCCTCAGATATACCTGCAAATCTAAAAATAAGCATATCTTTCTGATAAGAAAGACTTTCTTCTTCCAAAGTGTAGTTTTAATTACACAAGCATGTTCTGAAAGCTCACATTCAAGAATGGTGGTACATTTCTGATCAGTTACATGAAATAAATGTAACCTTGAACCAGCCAGGATTTTATTTAGCATCAAGGTGTAATTCTAAAATTACCATTTTCAGACTTAGTATTTTAAGTTATGCATTCATTTTAGAAAGAAAATGCCTAAGCACTACACAGTTATCCACTGACACAAAATCACTGCAGTACTTACCGACAGTACGGATTTCGCCGAGAGGAGTAGCGTAATGTAAGAAACCTATAGTAAATGAATGGCTGGAGCAGGCTCCCTTGTCCACTGAAAGAGAACAGTTCAGGAGAACTTATTAGTGACAAAAGAACCCAAAACAAAACACTAAAATCGGGATTTTTCCAAACAAAAGCAAACATACTACTTGGGCTCAAAAAAAGCCAGATTTGGGTAACACTGGTTCAGAAAACCTAGATGTGACAAGAAAAAGTACATAACCATACACTTATAAATGCAGAAGCTTACATTATAGAATAAAACTGTTCAATGAAGCACTTAAAGAAGTGCTATTCTTGTACTGATTTTTTATTTAGGAAATTTTTTTATATGCCACATTTCTGGTTGTGTGCACAGAATCACAGAAATGATGGTGAACACATGTCCAGTATCAAGAAAACCTTGTTGGTCCAGCATGTCAACTGGTTCACATAAATAGTCCAGTCAGAGCGAGGGTTTTTTCACTCTAATTGCAGCTTTGAATATCTTGACCATATTTCTATCTTCTGCAAAACTTGTCAGAACACACTGGAGACAATTATAGATGTATTGAGACATGCCAAGCTGATATCCAGTTATTTCAGTTACACTAAAATTAGGTTTTGATATTTTACAAAGCTGCTGTTGCACATGACAGTGCTACAAAGTAGTGAAAGTGTGGCATAAAAACCATACACAGCAAAGCATAGATATGCACTAAGTTTAATTTTAGTGATTGAAGCTACTTTAAATAACACAATATTTAAAAGTTCTGTTTGAAGTTGAACATGACAGTTCCAGCTCCTACAAGTATGAGCAATATCTTTATCCAGAAGAAAAAAGCGTAAAGTGAAAGAAAGAGAAAGTGAGCTACAGGAGGGAAGAAAGGAGATCTTGAACTTGTATACTATTTACAAGCAATTTAATATGATAAAACAATTTAAAGAACAAAATCTCACAATAACTGCGTTGAACTATTACATGATTTTAAATTTGGCATATGATCCTTTACAAGGCTCAGTATCAATCAGATGACATATACTTGATACTTAGCAATATTTCACATAGTACATTCTCCACAAAGAGAGAAAAGCAAAAAAAGGCAGTTATCCTAAAGAGAAGTTCAAACCACTTTAAAGTTTCAGATACTGGATACAGAGTGTATCTGTCAGTTGTGTCTTTAAATGAATGGAATCCTTGAGGCCTGAAGCACTGAAGTGCTCACCTGACATATCAAAAGATAAAAAAAAAATTCTGCATTTTATCAACTTTCAAGAAGATAAAGTCTCCCTTCTGCTGCCTGTGAGCCCATTCAAGACAAATGCTTTCACTATGCTGTAAGTGTTATAACAAAGGCCATATTCCCCCTCCAAATATTAAAACAAAATGACTAGCAGGCCATTATGCCTATACAACTTCAGTAGAATTCCAAGAAGCATAGGATCGACATCCATAAAATTTATTCAACAAGCTGCACTACAGGCAAAACCAAATGAAATAAAAAAAACCCACAAGCCTGAAAAACTTCCATGTGACTCAACAGTGTCACCAACACTGTGAAAGGGAAGGTGTTTTTGGTGCTCAGCTATATGATAGTGGATACTTTTTAATGTCATGATGCACCAAACTTGATCAGGCTAGGAGTCAAATAAATTTTACTTGAAGTTCAAGCCTTGGTCAGCCAGAACCACACAAATGGACTACTATGATCCATAGAGAACTCACTTACAAAAAGTAATCTTGTGTAGCAAGTTTCTAATTATTTAAATATTTACCATAATTCTCACCTGAAGAGCATAAAAACTGTAGCTGGCATGAGGAAAATTTCATTGCAAGCAATGAATTTTAGAATATTCTGTTGGTTAGCATTCAGTTTCTCTAAGAGATTTCTTAGAAAGGGCAAACTGTTTGAACTTCGTGCCTTTAAAGAAGAAAACATGATTTACAGGAAACATACAAGTTATATCTATCTTCACAGCACAGATAAATCAAAATACAAACAATTTCCATTTACAACCCATTTCAGCATTGTAAGACTTTACCAGTATTGAGATTAGTATCCCAAAGAAAACTACTGTAGGCTCAGAACTCCATAATTTAGATAGAGTTCAATTAAAAATATCACGTGTTGCAATTCCCTCATGTCCTCATTTTTGGTTCAACTGCACAGAGACATCCACAAGCCCTGTTCTGTCCACTAGGTGGAAGTGCCCCTGGTAGCAAGATAGCCCAGTTAGGAACACCAAAGACTGGAGTTACATTAAGCTGCACAAGGCAGTGCATTGAGTAGAAAAGCATTTGAAGAAAAATAATCAGTGTCAACTCCAACATACCACTGAGTCATTACAGAATGGGAAAAAAAACGCAAAACCAAACCACAAAACCCAACCAACTCAAAAAAGTCTTCCCAGACTCTCTGTGTTGAGATTCCATACTACAATTCCCTCTAGTGCAGCCAAAGGAAATTAAACCACAGCTGCAACTTCAACCTGTTTATAAACCCTAAGAATAACAACAGTATTAATCGTAACTGAATCATATCATACTTACATCAAGAACCTTCTTTGTATACGTGGCAGCATGAAGCAAAGAGAACAGCAGAACTGGAAAAATACTCACTGAAACAACTGATAAGGAAAATTATATGCTGCACAAGTGCTTCATTTGTCCACGATGTTATATTACACAAGTCATAGTTTGATGACTCTTTGCAAGAGGTTGGCTGGAATGACCTATACTGGATGAAGATATGTGTAAGTCCAACATCTGTATTTATAGCTCTTCCCTTTGCTTCTTACACCTCATTGCTATGCATTTCTATTAACTTCAAAATAGGACCCTCTGCAAAAGTAAAACATACACCATTACAAACCAGTGCATTTCTCCTGAAGTGCATTCTTTCTTCACAAAAGACACCTATGAGGTTACTAATTAAAATCTATTAAATACATGTAGTCATAATATCTTTTGTTAAAAGATGCTATGAAATCAATTTCTTTAATAAAGAACATGCAATTGCCAGCCATTCAGATTTCACAGAGCAAGAACACAGACATTCCTCTGACAGAGAGATTTTAAGATAAGGACATTAAGTGTACATTGCATGGCATAAAGAAAAGTCAGTTCTTCTGTCACCTTTGACAAGCCACAGGAGGAGATATTTTTTGCACACTTTATCGGTTTAATAACTGATCTGACAAAGCTACCACTGAATAATTGTCTCTCTATATGATGTATGTCCTACTGCAGTGAGAAATCATATATAAACCCCATACTGGCAATAAATGAAAATTACCAACTTCTCCAACTATCACTTGAGGCTGGTCATAAAATCCAGAAGGAATTTAAGTCTCAGAAGAAGAAAAACTAAGTAGCCAGAGAACTTAAGTCTTAGGAAAAGAAAATCTAAGTAGCAGTGCACTAATTACACTGATTAAACTGAATATGGATTGATCAACATAAACCTATTGTATTTTACACAGAATATGTTCTATGAATAGCAAACATCTCAAATTACTTCAAACTAGTTTTTTGAGTCATGGCACAGGCGATGAAAAGAATCAAGTTTTTAATATATTTAAAAAACATTACCAGGATGACACAAGTAAAGGATACTTGTAACAGGGTAGGAATTCACAAAAATAAGGGAGTACAACAGGTAGTGGCAGCTGTCCTCCAGCAAAGCCTGGGCCAGAAATGCCCTGCTAAGCTGAAAGTGCGGTAGCCTTTGATGGAGACGGAGGGCACTAGTAAGAGCGTTTGCCAGCAAGGCACGCTGATAAAAGCTTGCTGCTTCATGCAACCTGCAAATCATCAGAGGAGAAGTTACCATATGAACCAAGCTCAGAAGTCTTCCACCCTTGAGAATTGCATCACAATTGTACAATACCTGAAGTATTTCTATTATTGTACATAAGCACTGTTTCCAAAATACAACTCAAAGACCAGTAACACTGACCTACTGAAGGTGCCTAAAGTAATACAACTCAATATATTACTCCATAACTACCAAAAAACCCTATGCATCTACCTACTTTACAGTTGCTCAACACATTTTCCATACACACCTGAGTGTTTTCAACCAATCTAAAATCTGTAAGCTGTTCTGACAAGAAGCATCCACGTAAGCTGAATAAAAGCAATTTACCCTTATATGAAAAATAATCCATATGCAAAGGGAGTACAGTTTCTTCAAAGATTTTTAGTGTTATTTTACAATACTACAGTACGTACCCTAGAAGAGGCAGGACAAATAAAGCTGAGCAGTAAACTGTGAACAAGCGGGAAATCCACATTGCTGTATCCAACTTGTTAGCCATCAGAAATTGCTACATTGGAAAAGAAAAAAAAAACCAAAACAATCCCAACGTAAGTTGGTATGTTAATATTTGCATATAATGAGCATTCTTCCCTGCTATGTTAAATTGCAAGCCTTTCTCCAACCCTGAATATAGGCAAATTATTGCTTGAAGCAGAAAGCTTCTTTTTGTTCTGTGATACTTGACTCATATGATGCTCCTAGCCTGATCAAAAATAGCTCTGCTTCCTCAGAACCAAGGGGTTCCTTTGTACACTACAACCAAATACTGCGGTAAGAACTTCTGGGAAAGTAGTTTTTCTATCCAAATCGACCTCACTAAACAGCCACCTTTACAAATGTTACTACATAAAGTCTCTAAGACCTGACTGACTTTTGCATCTACTGCTTCAAAGTTCCCTTTAGAATGCACTGCAAACACCTTGGGCTGAACCTCCACAATTTTTACCGAGGGGCAAAAAATAAAGGATCAGGTAAAGTTAGCATAACTACAAGGAAAGTTGCATTGTTGTGGCCTACGTATTCTTGACCTAGAAAAAGTAAAAGCTTTTTACAGTAATCTCGCAGCTCTCCTGCTGTTTTTTCTCCAAACTTTAACCAGCTTTTGAAGATTCTTCTTTTCCTCTGTATTTCTAGTGCTCCTCTATGGAAATTACCAAAAATTAACTAACACGCAAGCATCTTCGTATCATGATCTAGTATCTTACTTGCACAATATAACTACAGAAACAGCATGAAGCTGAGTCAGGAGAGGTTTCGGTAAGATATCAGGAAAACGTTGTTCACTCAGAGGGTGGCTGGACACTAGAACAGTCTCCCCGGGAAAGTGGTCACCGCACCAAGCCTGGCAAAGTTCAAGAAAGGTTTGGACAACGCTCTCAGACACATGGTGTTATTCCTGAGGTATCCTATGTAGGACCAGTTGGACTCAGTGATCCGGATGGGTTCCTCCCAATGCAGCATATTCTACGAAATACAGATGCTGCCACACTGAATTACTTTCGATTGAGGCATTTTGAGGAGCAGCAGCAGCACGCCATGAGCACGCTTTCGGAAGCCGAGAACTGCTTCCCGTGCCCGCACCCGGGCGAGCAATGCCAGGCTGCGAATCCAGCGGACCCACCCCCGCCACCGCCGGAGGAGCACCGCGGCCGCCCAGGCCCCTCCGGCCCGGGAGCTCCTTACCACGGCCCCGCCGCCGGCCCCGCCTGCCATCGGCCCGTTCTGCGTGGAGTCCGCCATGGCCGCACCTGCGGGGAGAGAAGCGCCTCAGTTTGCGGGACAGGGGCGACCGCGGCTGCCGCCTCCGGAGCTCCCGCTCCCGGCCCCGTCCGGCCGCGACCCACCGCAGGCGCCACCCCCGGCCCGGCACACGCTCGGCCGGATCCGCGCTCCCGGATGCGGCGGGACGCCACTTCCCATGGGCTCTGGGGCTGCCGGGCAATGTAGGCGGCGGCCGGGACGCTCCCGACGGCGCTCGGCGGCGTCACGAGGCCGGGGGCCGGCGCGGGCATGTGCCGGAGGGTCTGGGGTTGGGGATGAGGGGAACAGGGCGAGACCGCTGTGGCGGACACGGGACACTTCCCCCGCTGCCCACAGCGGCTCCGACATCAGCTCGGTCTGCGGTGACAGCAACAGCAACAATGTTAATCCTCGCTTCGGCCCCAGTTCGGGGGGTGTTAGCTCACGGAGGGCCGACCTGGCTCTCCAAAGCCGTCTGGCGACGCGTAGTGCTGTGCACCAGCAATGTAAATTGGAATCGTTAAGGTGACAGGACCCCCCGGCAGGGCGCTCCGCAGTTCCCCGATGTTGCGGTAGCACAGTGAGGTCACACGAAAGCCATGCAAGGCTGTGTCTTCTAGTGTCTCTGTGATAAAAATTGGGGAGGTGAAGGGGGAAGAGCCTCTTCAAAGCCAAGTGTGCCTGAAGATTCGTATCGTCAGTGGTATTACATGAAAAGCAGTAGCTTTATACAACTTCCTGAAATACGTGGTCAATAATCATTAAATTGTAAAGCTAAATGTAGGGGGATTGAGTGGACCTTGCTCAAGAGATGATGCGGAGATAGGCTGATTTAACGATTTCTCTTTTTGTTTAAGAGCCCTTTGGTAGCTGAGAGACAGCGCTGGTTTTCTGTCCTTCTCCAGCCTTTTAGAGCAGTTAACTCCCTGAAAAGATAACTTTTCACAGATAACCTCGGAGCCCCAGCGAGGTGGGGCAAACCAAGCTGTTAAGAAGGCTCGGAAAGGATAAAGTTTTGCATTCTTTCATGCCCAGTGTACACGCCGTTAAGTTTGTATTCTCGCCTTCGAAAAATAAATTTTCCTAAGTCCTTCCCTGCCTGGCGTTTTTGGGATACCTGCATTATCTTCCTTTGCACTAAGGAGTTTCAATTAAGTACGGGTATATCCACAGCATTGACAGGAGGACCAAGATGGATAGCACAAAGCAGAAGAAGCCTTCTCCTCACTCTGCAACATGTAGCATATGTAATTTACAAGGTTTTGGAAAGGGTTCATCCTCCCTTCATTAATCTGACTCTTGCCTTTAATATTAATTTTATTTTTTTCTTTTAACGATTTGTTCCCAATAACCGTGTGAACATGTTTCTGTTCCCAGTCGAAAGTCTAACTCATCTGAAACGGCAGCAAAGTACAAGAAAACAAAGTGCAGGCATCAAGACCGACACCTTTGACTTTTAGGTCCTATTGCCTGATGTAGTTTGTACTTCTTGCTTTCTCTCAAGGATGTGCGGCAGGTTCCCCCTTCTGGCAGCGTGTGTTCCAGGACAGCGAGTCATCTGCTCCAGTTTCTAATTGTTCCCAGCTGCTTTCAATTACTCTTCAGCGGCAAGAAAGGCATGTTCCTGTGACCAAGGATGTTGGAATCAACATCCACCGTCAGCCTCATTTACTGGCTTACAGTGATTAAATTTGATTGGAAGACACCCAAGGAAGAGTGTGTAATGAAGTATGGTGATGGGAAAGGAGCGAAAGAAGAGTCAGCTCATGCAGATCCCAATACCATAACAATTACAAGTAATGTAAGACTTAGGCTAATTTAGACTTTTTCAATTGAAGATGCAGAACCTGATTTTCTACTTCTTTCCCAACCATTCATCTCTCACTAAAGTGACTAAGAAGCAGGCACAAGAACTACCTGCTATTTTGGGACGATTTTTCTACAAGTGGAGGATCATCTAGTAAATAGCACTGGAGACTTAGGACTCACAGTGTGTCTGCTGGGCGTTCTCAAGTGTGCAATAAAAAGACTGACAAACATTTCTGCTAAACTAAAATAAAGGCTTTGGGTATAGCCCCAGTAAATTTAAGTTGAACCATTACTAGATTGTTTTATTGCAAAATGAAATATTGATATATCCAGGAAATTTATTTAGATACAACTGAAATGTGGAAATATACTTTGAAGACCACCAGATGTTTAACTGAAATATCACACAGAAAAAAAAAAACAAAACCTTGTCAGTCTTCAAGATTATTTGTATTTCTTAAATAGACCTAGGATGACAAATCCACTTCTTTAGCAGGAATGTTTGTTTATTAGTATTTGTAATTTAGAAAATACTTAATGCACATGTATGCAAAGCATTAATTTCTAGAGAATGTTTGCTGTCTATTGGTCATAACACCAAAAGCTGTCTTTCACAAATTAGCCTTCATTTCATTTAAATAGTATTTTAAGTCTCAAAACCTAATGGCTTAAAAAGTGTCCTACTTTGGAATACTTAGTTAGAAATACCCCTCTTCGTCCTTTACAACCAGTCTCCCTTTTCTTCATATCAATCTTTCTTTCCCTAACTTTCCCCTTCACTTTTGTTCTGCTCCTGTTGTTGCTTTTAGTTCAGTAATAGTCTCTCCTGTTGAGCAGTTTCAACCACACTACTGTTTACTTAACTTGAGAGAAGGCATTCAATTATATCTTAAGAAATCAAGTGTCAGCTATTGGCTTCTTCTTTTCCCAATTCTCTTCTTCTATGATATTGCTGATGGTGTAGAGAGGAGGACCAGAAATTGATCTGTGTGTTATTAATGATTTTGTTTCCAACAGTTGTAAGGATTCCATAGTTCTTCCATAGTTCTGTAAGTGCTTCCATACCATCAAGGCACCAGTTTCCTTTCACTGGTGATTGATATTTCAGATATTTAGAAGGATATTCTTGTAATTGCCGAGGACTTATCTACCTCATTAGTAATATAGTCCATTTGTCCTCTGTGGCAGTCCAGCACAATCAGCATGGACATAGCTGAAATTGTAATTAACACATCTCTGTTTTCCTCTGATAAATTTATAAGCCCATCTGAGAATTACTGACAGTAATGATATCTGGGATCAGCTTACTCTTAATTTTAAAAATTATGGATGCAAAGTGATATATTTTGACCTTTTATGCCCAGATGTATACACCTACTTCCACTGACCCACTTGATGTTTCAGGGGGAAAAAAAAATGCCTTTGTATGTCTACAAATTAACTCACATATTTTAGAATTATATGGAAGAAAGTATGCAATGCTTTGCCTTTCTTTAGCAAGGCTGATACTAAGAGGCTGAGACTCTCCAGAGGCAGTTTACTAATGTTCACAACGTGACCACTAGTTAGATGTTCAGTGAAAACTTTAGGGCAAAATTGTGAGTAATATGCTTGTAGGCACATAAGCACTAGCATAGCTGGGCTAGAAAAGGAATATACAACTCCAAAGTCTCCACTGCCACTTTTCTTCTGAGTTACTATGTGTTTTCAGATAAAATCATATGCAAAACTTCATCTGTAATTTGAAGCCAGCTTGAATATCTGAAGAAGGTGCTTACGGTGTTTCAAACTAATTACTGAGAACCTTATTACAGACACTACGGAAATATTTTGTAAACAATAAGTCTTAATACATTTTGACTGCCATAATAAATATTTTATAGAACTGGTATTTTGCATTACAGGCCTTTTTGAATTTGAACTTTTAATTTTCTTTCTAACAGCATCATCAAAAGCATGACATCTTTTGTGGTCTCCAGTGGCCTCAATTCTCAATAATTTTAACAGAAGCTAATGTAGCATTGTTTAGATGGTGTTCATCACCTCACAGCAATGGGGACTTGAGGTTCAGATTATGATTTATTATTTTGTCCTTCTTGATTTGAAAGAAGGTACTGTTGCTAACATCAGTATACAGCTTTCATTTATTTCAAATAAAAGAGAGAACATTCCTCCAAGGTCGATAGAATTGCAGTTCCTCATAGCCAAACTAGCTCTATTATTTGTATCACTAGTGTATAACACAAAGCTAAAATAAGGTTTTATGCAAAGTTGTAATGAACAATTTGGTTCTTGTTTGTGGTTATCTCAAGCTGGCTGTCCAAATCTTAAGAAACAATAAAGGACATTGGGTAAATGCCTGCTACATTTTTCAGAAAAAGAAACAGAAGTCTTCTGTCTCCACCAGATTGCTTTGTGATTTTTCCTCGATGATCTGTAGCAGTATCAAATATGTTCTTCTTTCTTGTCCCTTGCAGCTGGAGTTTCCATTTACTCACCCTTCCTGGAAGCAATATCCTTTTAATCACCAAGTGTGTGCCAAAGCAGTGAAAAAGAGAAATCACAACCTTTTTGAGGATATGCAAAATAGATGTGCAAAATTCCTTCCAGTTGCTTTCTGTGTCAGCATTTTCACAGCTCTCAAGATTTTGTTATATCTCTATGTCATTAAGGTAAATGGCACAGAAGCTGCAAGTGCAAGCTTAAGACTGTACAAAGAAATATAATACACTTATATATGTATTTTGTAAGTTTGGAGGTATGAAACAAGGATGGGCATGTGATTGAATCAGAGGGCAACCTTGCCAGTGTATTTTATTTGCAATGCCCAACCCACTAAGGACATGAAAACTATTGGAAATTTAGAATGGAAAGATGGGGAAGTGTTATTTTAATATATAAATTAAAAGAAGGTTATGAAGATTTTAGAAATTTGGAGCAAGAGACTATATAAATAACTGGAGATATATGGTGAATTATAGATATAAATTTTTTACTATCTGTACTGCTCGATTATAAATACCACAGCAGAAAAGACTGATAAGCATCCTCTTCTGAGCTCAGAGAAGTATCTGAAAGTATATTGATAATGCTGAACTTGGTACTGAGTTGTTGGTAAATGGTCCCTTATCCTAATCACAGGCTACAATGAGGGAATAAAAAGAGGATAAGGGACAAAACCCCAAACATGTGAGCTTTCCCAAGGAGGAGTTCCATTATGATGCAAAGAATGTTAGCTCTGTGTATGCATAGAAACATGAAAAGAAATATTCCCTTTTCTAAAATAGTGTCTGTTGTATGATCTGAGCAAAAACCCCACAAAGACTGACAACAGTAACACTTGACATGGTTTTGCACTAATAACTACTAATTAAAAACTAATAACATTATAATCTGTGGTCCAGTCTTTTTCAGCACAGATATTATTATTACATTTCTGCAAGTCATTCAGTGCCATGATTAGTTAGTAAAAACAGTACAGGTTGGGTTGAGGTTGGTTGACAGTTAGGTCGAGGTTGATATAAAAATAAATGTGTATAAATTGCTAATTATGTATTAGAGTAGAAACAAGAAGAATCTGTAAGAGCCTTCCAGTGAAAACAAATTAAAGCATCTAAATATTCTTAAAATGGAGTTTTAAGAACTGCCATCTCTGGTCATGGTTCCTTCTGTGACTTTAAGGAGAAAATCTTTCTGAATCGTCCTTGAAGGCTTTGAGTTAATTGTATCCATTCATTGGGAGGTGTGAAACAGCATCAGACATGATCATTTTTACTGTTTTGTTTTGAAGGACAGTAGGAACATATCCACAATCTGAAGATTTCAGTGGTTAGTGTATCCTTTGACATCTGCTGCTGTTGGTGCTGAGACACTAAAATTCTAAGTAATTATTAATTTTTTCATAGCAAAAAGTTTCCCTATCAAGCAGTTTGTTCTTTTGTTAAATTTTTTTAATAATCTCAAACCAAAAATGTATGCTGCAATTTCTGAAGGAAAACAATTTTGCAAGATGCCAAGAAAAGCATCTCTAAGCTTCTGTGACTAAAATGAGATGCAATAGTGGATCTCATTGCCAAATAATTAAAATTTCCCTGAAAACTTGTCCCCCATTTTTAGGCTGGGAAAAAAATCCTCTTAGAAGTGTATAAAAAACAAATCACCAGGAAGGAGAAAGATCTGCCAGTGCTTTCTCCAAGCACAAGGTAAAATCTTCAATTTTTGTCTGAATTTCCAAACACCAGTCCCTCAAACTTAATTAACAATCTAGTCTTTGGCCTCCTTTTGGACCTGTTTCAGGCACCATCCATGCCAAGCAAGTCAGAAACTTGTTCATCAGTCATAATCCCAAGGTCAATTTTTCCTTAGTACCATATTGATGCTTTGGACCTAAGGTACAGCTGAGATAACACCCTGAAATATGAACAGAAAGCAAGTAACAGAGCTTATCCTCTTGAAATCCATGACAGGTATGTGGTACTTTTGGCTAGGACATCAAACATTCACTAGATTAACATGGTGGAGTTGTCCAGGACTCAAATAAGGATGCTGTCCGAACTGTAGAGTTCAAAATATGGTAACCATAAAAGATCTGACTGCCCAAATAAACTGCAGTCTTTTGTAAAACCTGCTTCCTCAAGAATCTTCCAGTGCATCTGCTTTTATGAAGACCTCAGCTCAAAAGAAACAACTAAAGTCTTGGCTTTACATAGTGCTTATCAGGGGTTTATCACTTAGCAAAAGAACTGGAAAATAATAATTCAAAAGTAAAACATGGATGAGACAAAAAAGAATATAAATAAGAAAATATGGATCTCACTGTAACTCTGATTAATGTTAAATTTAGGAGTGAATCATCAGATTAGTACATTTCTATTCCTAAAGTATTTTTACCTCTAATTAGAACAGAATTTAAAATTGCCTTGAAATACATTAAAAAAATCAACATAATAAAATAAATAGCCTTTTGTCCTTTTTACTTGGTCAAATATATGCCTGTCAAGAGGATGTAAATGTCTTTTATATCCTCTAATTGGGGTGATATCCTGTGTACCAGTGCATTGCCTACAGAAGAGATGAAATGCTGCAAAACTAATAAAGAATGGAGGACCAAATAATAGCTAAAGGGAAAGGCATGGTTAGTTACCCCAAAAACTATTAAAAACTATTATGTTACACCAAAAGAATAAGCTGTTGCTTCTCATGTCCTCTGAAGATACCATGACTTCATCATGGTCATCATGATGGTCATCAACAAGGGATAGCAGGACCAGAAGACAGATCTGTTTTCATTATGCCTCTGTCAGTGCTGGAAAACCTCACAACTAATTCTGTTGTGATATCGTATCAGATACAATTCAAGTCTTCCTCTCATTAAACACCAGTGAATGAACAAGCTGGGCAGCACAACCTCAATAACATAAAAAATTAGTAGTAAACTTATTTCTGAAATATATATTGTAATTCTAGAATTAATAAGAACTCTTATGTAGTAATTGGGTGATGAACACTTAGAGATTTGCTTACTTTGGTTGATACAACCCCATTTAATATGACCCTGCTTAATTCAGTCAGGGCCTCAGCTGCAAAACCCCAGGAAAAATAAAAAACCCACCAAGATTTCTTTTATTCTGAGCAAGTGCAGCATTCAGGAAGATCTCAATAGCCTCATTTGAGGCCTTTAGAAGTGATGATAACTAAAGCAGTAAAGCACAGAACAATGATGACCACAAAACAGTATGTTCATCATTTATTGCATAATTATCTCATAAAATTTAATTGGAGATCCTTGCACTAAGATTCTTCTTGTTGAAAGTATAAACGAATTTAACACTGCTTAAAAGGTCACTAGAAATGAATAGTGAATAATATTTATGACAAGAAGGATAGTTAGAAGTATTTAATATATTGAAGGACTTTTTCAGTGGTGTCGGCATCCCAGTATTTCTGGCATCTGCAGATGCAGAATTGCATGATATCTTGAAGAATGGTATTTCTTGAAGAACAGTGAAGTTTACTAGGAACCAGAAATAGTATGGGGGGATTTCTTCTCAAACTCTTAAGAGAACTTTCATGCTATTTATCTATTCTTTTGAAAATGGAACACTCATGCCATCTAATCATGACTTAGACCAATAAAAGGGGCACATTGATATCCAGTGAATGAAAATACAGTATTACATTCTGGATTTGATCTGTTCTGTGCGTTCTTTATATTCAACCCATAATATTCGAAGATTATTTTCATGAACCTAACTTGTTCAGTCACTAGTCATCTGATTTTGTTCTGTTCTGGAGATCACTGTGAATAGTTTTTCTTTCCTCTTTAAGTATTAAGTATCAAGTCATCTAGTTTGATACTGAAGGACATCCTTACAGAATGTGATGACAATCTTAATTTAAAAGCCTATCTGCAAGGATACTTTTCGTACGTCTTTCAGGAAGTCATGGACTCCTGGCCTCTCTCTGCTATGCATCCCACATAGTTCATTCAGTAGTCCCTAGATAAGGTGATGTTAAAGATACTGTGTGTTGAACCAGCATAGAAGGTATAAATATGGATGAGAAAGACTCGTGATGAATCCACACTTCTCATTGCACCAGAAATCCACAGCAGTCAGCGTGATGCTGATGGTATTTAAACTGTTTAATAAAATAGATTCAGGAAGTGAATTTGAGCAGTCATGATAGATTGTCCACACTGCCAGCTCCTCCTTTGGTCGTTGTTCTGCTTTAGGTTACTCCCATTAATTTTTACCAAAGCAAATCTGTAAAAACAGTGTAGACACAAATTGTTTGGTCATTTGGAGTTGGTCATACTGCCTAGTCCTTTTTGATTTATCAGTATAGATTACCTAGCCTGGAAGTTATCACCAAGACTCTGATACACAGGCACCTTCTGCCTTATCCTTGGCAAACATGGCTCTTGCCCATTACTGAGACTAGGAAGACATAGAAATATGATAAATCCTGTATTTTGACCCTCTTTCTCCATGTCCATGTCATGCACTAGACTCAGAGGGGCTGTATTGATCAAACATTTTAACTGGGGAAATTAACACTATAGAGTCTATGACGTTCCTGTTGGTTTTGAAAATTTCCCAGCATAAGGGAAATTTCTTGCTCAAGATCCAAATTGATGTAATAGGTTAATAATTATTATACTAATTAAAGATATTTCTGCTGCAAGATTTTATTTTTCTTACAAAAGCTATAACAAAATGTCCTGGTTTAGGACAATATTAGGTTTATCAATGGACAAAAGACGGATAGGGAAGGCAGCAATTTATTAAATGTAGATATATGGGGGAATACATTGGTGTAGTTGCTCAATCATGACCAGCAGAGGGCGCTGTGGCNGCCAAATGTGGGCACAGGAAAAAGAGTTATTTTTTCTTTGTCTTCCCCTGCGGTTTTTAAGCCAAACCATTACACAAAATTAAAACTTATTTGTACCCAGACTCTGATTCCATCAAAATGGAATTAGTTTGTCCTGGGTGTTTGACTGCATGTCAGGAAATTATTTGGTCCAATACTTTTACCTAATAACTTCTGAAGATCAACTCAAAATTAAACAATGAGTTAAGAAGAACTTTTCAGGTGTTTATAAAAGATACTATGAGAAAATGACAGTCAACAGAATTAAATAAAATTGGCCAGGTCTGTTTTCTCAATGTATTGTCAAAATATACAACCTCTGCCTTTATATCCTGCCAGGGATACTTTTTGAGAACAGTCCCTGGTAGACATTTTCCCCAAAAATAATGAAGAATGGGCCAAAAACCTGCCAATGTGCACTGTAACAATTGAATGGGTATGAATAAACATACAGGCCACTTAGACACAAAAATTATTCAAAAAGTTCTCAAAACCAAATGAAACCACAGGCAATTACAGTGTTTCATCTTTAATCCTTACCATCAGTCTGGCTATCGCCGCACACAAAAACCAGCCATATCCTGCCATCAAGCTGTCCACAAGCTCTTTTTACCAGAGGAAAACAGACATATGATCAGATATATTTTCCTGAGATGCAGCACAGTACACAGCCACGTAATTGCATTATACCACTGGTCCTGACTGTAAGCAATGAACCTGCCAAGGCAGGGTTCTAGGCTAACTGTCCTAATGGGCCATTTCAGTTGTTTGTTTTCAATAAAAAACCTTCTGCATTGTATACCAAGATTTAGAGTCCTTAGAGAATGTTGTTAAGCTCAGTATATTTGTAGTCTGTTCTAGCAGCATCAGACTTAATGTAATACAGCAAATTTTGATAGAAAGGTAGGATCTCTCAGTCTTGTATTTCAAATATTTGCACAGTTCCATTCAAAATGTCTGTCTATAATATATTGCTGAACAGGGCTGAGACAAATGCTGTGATTGGCACATATTCTAATAAAAAGTATGCCTGGTTCATCTTTTCTGTTTATTGTTGGTATATTGATAATGATTGAGTACAAAAGAGCTTGTTTCTTTCCCGGATGTTTAAATGGATATTAGTCTGCAAACTGGGGAGTACACAGTCTCAGTATACAGTAAAAGTACTGTCTGTCTCTGCACAGAAGGATGCTACAGAAGACCAATGACTAGATTATCAGCTTTAACTGCTTCCAGTAGAGCCCCTGAAAACAGCCTGAGATGAAATTAGGGGAAGGAACCTGCAGGTAAGAGACTGTGATACAATATGGTGGAAGTGTGAAGCAGGCATGCTCTGTGCTCCACCACCAGACCCTGCTTCTGGGGAAATTAAGGTGGCATTAAATAAACTTAGTTTGTAAGTGGCTGTAGTGGTTAACCACAAGGTACACACCAAGAGAAGAGAAATGCTGATAAACAGATTTATATACCTGTGGAGAAAATGTAGTTATCTGTATCCTTTAGGTACTTCAGCAGATTTTGTAGAGGGCAATACATGTCCTGGGTCATGTAGAGGGGAAGCTGCTACAATGTTTCTCTCTCCCTTCCTATGAACCATGGTGCTTATGGATCAGAGTAAGGTATCAGAGAGCAGGATTGCTCTCCTGCCTAAGGGCATGTCTGTTTGCACAGGTCAGTACAGTACCATTAAATATACCTGTAAAAAGGATAATTCGAATTAGAAGGTTTAAAACTCTCTGAGACTAAATTAGCTGAAGTGAAATCTGGTCATTTACAGTTAACTCAAGTAGCTCCATACAGTACCTGTGTAACTTAAGAGTCACAGCACGAAGCCTGCAGTATCAGAACAGCAAAACTGGGGGTCTTCCCTGATAAGAAATACGGCTGTAGGAAAAGCACAAAGCGCGGTTGTGAGACTGAAGACTACAGACACAATGCATTACCTTGATGGTGACATCAGAAGTTGCATGAAGGTCATAAAAGCCTTCATAAGGAAAAGCAACCCATAAAAATTAAGAGACATTTTCCTGCCTCCAGAGTATGCTTAGCTAACGAGTATTTAATATGATGATAGAACACTTTTATGTGTTTTAAATGTTAAACAGAATAATGGGGCGCTTGTTCTAGATACTGCATTTTCACATATTTACTGGCTATCTATTGTGACAGAACAAGATTTTTTAAAGAAGGATGGAGACTCCTTTGTCTTTCCCATTTCTGAAAACCTCATCCAAGTGCCTTCCTGCTGCCCTTGCACAGGGCAGATACCCTCCATTTTAGTGACTTCTCCTGCAAAGGCCCTGCAAACCCAGCATCCCATCATAGAGGTGATAAGGACACACTCAAGTCTATCTATGAACACTGCTGTGCAGGATAAACTGTGTACATTTCTCAGTTGATTTCATCTGAAAGCTTTTTCCTCATCTGATGGCCCTTTTAGGTTCTCTATGTGTTGCTCATTAAACGAGGCTGAAAAGCAAGCTCTCTCTGGTAAATATCTAGAGGAGGAAATAGACCACGCAGGAAGGCTTCTTTTCCCCAGGTTATCTTTAGTCTTCAGAGATTAAGCTACCGACGTCGGCTGCCTGTGAGTGTTCTGAGAAGCAAGAGTAAATGAAAATGGTGGTTGAAAGGGACGTAGTTAGAGCTCGCGGCCGGGTGACTGCGCAGCCGACCTGCCTCTGCCTCGCTCCGCTGAGCCCTTTGGCAGGCCCGTGGNTGTAGAGTGTGTGACCTTCACAAGTACTCTCTGCCATCTGTCAGGAGCATCTTTACGTAGAACAACACAGATCAAACAAACTACATCCTCCCTGTTTTATGTTACAATAATCTAGCTGTAGATCAATTAAAAGGACATTTTTCCCATTAAAAAAAATGACAAGGAGGAGAGGAGGAAAGGAGGAAAGTGTGGTTGAGCCAGGCGCATTCCGGTTGTCAGCCACCAGAGAGCGCTCTACACCGCTCAGTTCTCCCGTGTAATTGATGGAGGCAGCAGCGAGAGATAATTAGTTTTATGTATATAATATTTGATCATGAAAATATTCTTTGCCTTATCCTAGTGTAGAGGACCTATAATATATGTTAAAATATTTAATTTTTTATTATGTCTTCGAATTGTTTTACCCGTCCTACCCCCGAAATAATTGTAGCATCAACTGAAAATGTAGGCAATGTAAGCAATGTTAAATCTAATTTTTCTGTGCAAAACCTAATTAGCCATTTTAAAAAAGGTTAACGCCAGCGCCTCAGACGGTTTTTGTTTAATAATCCTATTACTGATGGCTCATCATGTATAAAATGGTGCGGGTAGGATGCAAAATTTCCACTTGTTTATAAGTGTATCTGGGAGAAATGTATAAAATAATCTACAGCACAGGAGGCAGGTCAGTGCGGAAGGGAAGGCGCTCGCCTAAAACGTAAGTAAGGCACCTTTCGCTCTGCTCTTATTGCCATTGTCTTTGCAGAATCAAAATATTATATCTGGCTACAAATTTGTTTCCAAATATATGTAATCTTTTATCCCACATTTGAATTCTAAGGAAAACCTTGCTTGATTTTTCCTTCCCCCTGTCGCAGTGCAAGCTTTTTTTTTTTTTTTTTTTTTCCCCTTGGAGAATAGATGACTTGGAAGACCCTGGTTAGTTCTTGCTGCTTAGGGAGGAGAAGGTATCTGTCCTGGAGAGCTCCCCACAAGAAAAGTGATGCTTTCAGGTCGGCCGCTGCAGGCTCTCGCCAAAAAAAAAAAAAAGAGAAGCGGGAGGCTGAGATTTCACTACCTGCCGAGAACCCGGAGCCTTTCCGTCCCTTCAACATGTACCGTCTCATCGCGTCCCCTGTAAAGGTTCCCCAGCCTTTTCCCATCACAGCCCCGAAATCCCGAGCTCTGCTGGGTGGAAGTGAATAGTTTTACGTAATGTATCCAACTTTCTTCTATTTGTTGGCATTTAATTATGCTTCAGTATCCCGAGACATAACGGTGTTAGAGAAGAGAGTTTATACAAGAAAAGGCAAACCCCGAAAATAATCAGGCAATGGTTTTGCAGCGATGTATCCCTGACAAGTGACAAAAAATAATGCTGTACTTGGAGGAAGAAACGGGATCAAGGCTTAGCGAATTGATCTTTGCGGGATACGGGACTGATCCCGCTCCATGGACCCTGAAGTCGTTTATTGATAACGATTTCTAATCGCTTTAAAACTCCAAGAGTCACAATGGGGGGAAAGATCCTTATTTAAGAAGGACAAAATATATATTTCGGGAAGGTTTAGCTTTTGCTCACTCTTAGACCGAGGGTGTCCTCGTTGCTTACCGAGCCTTGGAGCACAGGGGAGTTTGCGGTCTCAGATGGCGAATTTATTTTGCAGTCGCTTTTTCCAAAATGTAATTTGGGAGGCTCCAATCATTCTTTAGCACCAGCATCTATCCATCCATCTGAATACATATATATACATACATATATATATATACACATATATATGCGTGTATATACATATATATGTATATGTGCGTATATATATATATATATAAATAAACACAAACTCTTATTTCTTAGCGATGTTGCTGACATAACTGTGCCCAAGGCGCTGTTCCGAAGGGAGGGAAGCTCAGGGGAGCGGGGGCAGCAGCTCGGCCGGGGCCCGGGCAATCGGACGGCACTCCGACGCTGCCCGCGCTCCTAGGTTGCAACTGTGGCCACATGGAGATTTTGCACGTCGCTCCCCACTTTCGAGTATACCCCAACTTTGACACCACAGGCAGTCAGGCGAGCTACTCGCCTTATGCAGCGAGATCGCAGCTGACGATCTTTGTTTTAAACCCCTGCTGATGTTCTTGCTCCCAATACTCTCGCATAGGACAAAAATATCTGCATTTTCACCCAAACGCGAGCAATTACTAAGGAAACGGGCCTCTAGCTCCTTGCATTTTCCTTCTGGTCCATTTGAAAACGGATCCATCAGCGGGTACCAGGCGTTTAAGGGAGCATTTCTTAAAGGGCATGTGGGACGGCAACAAAAGGCTGCCATTCAGAACAAAAGTCAAAGGCGCTAAATGGGGACATCAAAAGGAATTCGGATCCAATCGAAAAATAAAAGAATCTGATTTCTTTTCTTATCTGAAACACGCAGATGAAAAGCCCCTAAAGCAAACAGCCAAAGAAAGCGATGTTTTTAAAAACAGCAAGAAAGGGGGAGAAAGGGGGGAAA
>VYZS01035475.1:1336-28432 GCA_013400695.1 Neodrepanis coruscans
GAGAGCTGGAATTCTTCAAAAGTTGAGAACAGTGGTTTTGATTTTTACTAGACATATTAGTCAGACCGCCTAAGACAAAATAAAAAAGAACCTCGTTCTCATGGGGCAGAAGAATGGTTTTAACAGCAGGAAAGATGATAAGATGGTTCTATATGATGGTAAAGAAAAATATTAATGCCCAATACAGTGAACACCTGTTCAGAGTCTATGACTGTTACCATTTGACTGTTAAGGACTTTAATATTTTGGTTTGTCATTTGAACATGTTTAGTGAACATTCATTTAGGGATCCAAATGGAATGTTTAAAAGTAGAGGATTCTTTGTGAAAAATATTATCATAATGAAAAGAGGATGTTTTCCTTTTGTGCCAATTGTCTCCAAGCTCTGCCTGGCAAGTGGTTGTTAGTAAGGTCAAATTCTGCACAAGGTAACTTTAGAAGACTGGATACTAATTTTGCAAACATTAGGACACTGATAGTCTGTTCAGAGAATCACAGACCATGCTAAGTTGGAAGGGACACACAGGGATCATTGAGTCCAACTCCTGGCCCTGCATAGGACCATCTTTGAAAGTCACACCATGTGCCTGAGAGTGTTGTCCAAATGCTCCTCGAACTCTGTCAGGCTTGGTGCTCTGACCACTGTCCTGGGAAGCCTGTTCCAGTCCCCACCCACCCTCTGGGTGAAGAACCTCTTTCTGATATCTAACCTAAACCTCCCCTGGCACAACTTCAGTCCGTTCCTCAGGTCCTGTCACTGGTCACCACAGAGAAGAGATCAGGGCCTGCTCCACCTCTTCCCCTCACAAGGAAGTTGTAACTGCAATGAGGTCTCTCCTCAGTCTCCTCTCCTCCAGGCTCAACAGACCAAGTACCCTCAGTCATTCCTCATACAGCTTCCCCTCAAGGTCCTTCATCACCTTGTTGCCCTTCTTTGGACATGCTCTAACAGCTCAACATCTTTCTCATATTGTGGTGGCCAAAACTGTCACAATTCAAGGTGAGGGCACACCAGCACNCCCCTGCCACAAAAGAAAATCTGGTTTGATAAGACGACTTTCCTCTCATGAAGCCATGCTGGCTGTGACCAATGACTGCATTGTCTGTCAGGTGGTTTTCAATACTTCCCAGAATAATCTTCTCCATAATGTTATCAGGCACTAAAGTGAGACCAACAGGCCTGTAGTTTCTGTGTGGTACTGGGATTGTCCTTCTTGCTCTTCTTGAAAATCAGGACAATGTTCACCAGCTTCCAGTCAGCTGGGACCTCTCTGGATTCCCAAGAACCACTTAAAAATATTAGAGAGAGATTTTGCAATGACATCAGCCAGATCTTTGAGGATTCCCATCAGGATCCACAGGATTTGTAAGGATCCAGCTGGAGCAGCAGATCCCACACAATTTCAGGGTCAGCTGGGAGTTGATCATTGTCACAGTAATGGTTCTCTAGCTCAGGGTGCCAAGACCCCCTTGGTCTATCATCCATGTTGAAAACAGATACAAAAAATGCATTAAACCCCTCTGTCTTGTTTCTATCCCTATTTGTGAGGTGACCATTCTCATCCTGGAAGGGACCAATGATATTTCTATATTGTCTATTGCCATTAATGTATTTGAAAAACTCTTCTTATTGTTTCTCACAATTCTAGCCAGATGCAACCCCAGTAGATTTTGGCGACACGAATTTTCTTCCTACAGCAGCAAGCAACATCTCTGAATTCTTCCCATGTTATTTGACCTTGCTTCCACTGGGCAGACACCTTCCTTTTTTGCCCTATCTCCCAAAAAGAGATTCCTGCTCACCCAAGCCAGCCTTGTGCCTCATGTGCCTGACATCTGACATTTGGGAATTGCCTACTCCTGTGCCCTTAGGAGGTGATGTTTGAAAAGTGACCAGCACTGATGTACCCCAACATGTACAAAAACATTTTCCCAGGGGTCCTTACTTACCAAATCCCTGAGCAGCCTGAACTCTGCTCTTCTCATGTCCAGAGCTGAGGTTTTGCTGGCATGTTTGCCCTGTCAACAGAGATTTTAAACTTTATTATTTTGTGGTTGCTGTGGCCAAGATGGCCTCCAATCTCTACTTTGCTCACAAGATCCACTCTACTGACAAGCAGCAGATCAAGGAGGGCATCTCTCCAAGTTGGGTCCCTTAGGACCTGTTCCATAATGTTGTCATCCAGTCTTTTTAGGAATTTTCTGCCCTGTATTGAACCATCTATGTGATGCTCCCAACCAACTTGCCAGAAATTAACTGAGAGAATGACACAGCTGGTTCATACTAGGCCAGAAAAAGCCTGGATGACAACTTGCATGGTGTCATCCTGTAACGGCTCTGAGCATGTGCTCTTTGAAGAGTTCTTATCCATTTATTTATTGCACACATTAAAGCTGTTCTACAACTCCAAACTTTCCTTGTTATCCCTCAGTTTAGATTTTCTTGCAGTAGTCTATACTTTCTGGGGTGCATGATAGCAATGTCTCACAGAATTTGAAATCCAGATGTTGCATGCTTCAAAACAGTGACTGCATTCTTCAGGAGTCTGAATTACATCTAGTGGTGACCATCTCCAAGCAAGAGTTCGGTACAGACATGTACAATCATCCTCTCCAGGAGAAGCTGTGAACCACTGATATGACCAAAAGCCTGGCGTCTAAACCTAGAAATTACATTGAAATAAGGTCCAAGATATTTCATTGATTGGAGTGGTTAGTGTGTCAGTGGAATCGCTGAGCTAAACCTGTGTCTGACCCTATTTGACCCAAGGTGTTTCAGATGCATGTGAAGCATGCCAACTGCTAGTTGGCAGTTCACCGTACGAACTTGATGCAGGACTCACTGGATGAACCCAGCCCCTTGGTTGTGATAGAGAGTCATAGAATCACAGAATGATTATGGTTACAAAAGACCTCTGAGATCATCGAGTCCAACCTCTGACTGATCACCACCTTGCCAACTAGACCAAAGCACACACTAAGTGACACATCCAGTCATTTCCTGCACACTTCCAGGGATGGTGACAGGGCAGCCTGTTCCAATGCTTAACCACCTTTGCAATGAAGAAGTTCTTCCTTATATCCAGCTTGAACCTTCCATGGCATAACTCGAGGCCCACACTTGCAGAACAGTGCTCACCTATCACTTAGGATTGACTGAGATATGTTCAACTGCTCTCCACATGGAATTGTGTTTTATTTTAGCCTTCAAAGCTCTTGCTTGAATATTTGCTACACCACCAAGTTCAGCACTTGCAGTGGCTTGTCGTAGGCCCACATCCCAGGATCTGAGGTGCAGTACAGACACCCTCCTATTCTTTTTACCCAAGTCCCCACAAGCCAGATGGGGGTTCACATATCATCATGGTCCTTTCTGGTATAGCTGGGACTCTTCCTGCAGACAGTTGACTGTGGAAAGCGACTTTACTCCATAAAAAGATCTGCCTTAGACTGGAAATTTTCCTATTCCTTGGTAATCAGCAATGCAAAAAGCCACTCACATGAATAAGCCATGACATGCTATGGACTGTTCACTCATGTCTCCTATAATAGTGGTAATTAAAAGGATTT
Source organism: Neodrepanis coruscans (assembly GCA_013400695.1). Classification (NCBI taxonomy): domain Eukaryota; kingdom Metazoa; phylum Chordata; class Aves; order Passeriformes; family Philepittidae; genus Neodrepanis; species Neodrepanis coruscans. The sequence goes on from VYZS01035475.1 coordinate 4,907, forward strand.
TTTATTTTGTTTTTCTCCAAGAACAGCTTGGCTGTTTTTTATTTGCATCCAGGCAAGCTGAGCTGTAAAACTGCAGAATTTGTAACTGCAAAATACTTCAATCTACTAAGAGATATTTAGATCCATTTTCAGTTGTTATAAACTTAAAGCAAAACACACAAATCTGAATTGTAATACGTCTGAACAGTTTAGTTAGAAGGAATATGAATTATTTACTTTTTTCAGATTATATGTATTGCATGTTAGTTTTTAAAAACTTATTTTACTGTTTGAATGATTAAAATTTAGTATCTATAGTCACAAAACAAACAAACAAAAAACAAACAAAAAAAACCCAAACAAAAAACCCCTTGTCCGTGAAAGAGCCTCCTTCAAAGTTTCAATAAATGTATTAGCACAAATAGCACAACAGTGATCTGCAGGATCAGTTTTCGAAAATATCTTACTCAGTAGAGCCAGCACAGCTCAGCTCCAACAATATATGAAGTGTGCTTGACTTTGACTTCTGTGTTCATCTTGGATTTTATTAGGTGATGTCTGTCTGATATGAAATTGTATTAGAGACACTAATACCAATAAATTGCGATTTTTTTATTGCAGTAGACTTATAAGTGTATTATAAGGAAGTGTTTTTTTCTTTCAAATCTACTAATCACTTTCCACATTTCCCCAAAAAAGGCATGATAATCTCTGGTTCAGCTTCTGCTAGTACCCCTTCTGCAAGTTCCATGGATTACTTTCTCTCCCCCCAAAACTATGTATAGTCCAACCCTTCTTTACTCTTGCAAATTTGGTACAAGGTATATACGTTTTTCCACTTGGCCTTCAGAATATCTCATGCTGTCATAAGCCAATCTCATTTGACACTGGGTAGGAACAATTGGTTTTATAAATTCTAAATTCCAGCTGTAAATGCATTAGCTGTGAAAACTCTCAGGAGCTGGCTCAGCAAAATCCCAAACCCTTCTATCCTAGTGACATAAATCCAATCTTTACTGACTGCACTATCATATACAGAGACCTGATCTGTTTGATTTACACATGAAGGCTGACATTTTTTGAGAATTACAGCACTTATAGATAGTGCCTATGATTATTACTAAGTAAATAACTTCCTGTTTTTTCTGTACTTCTCATCTGCTATTAACCCTTCTTTTTTTTTTTTAGCTTCTCTTTTCCATGTTCGGGTAGTATAGAATCTCCATCTATGGGAGATTTCCATAACAAGACACTGCAAATGTCTTAAACTTGTTGTGACCATTGCAAGTTATTCCCCCAGTTTACAGCTAAGAGTGGTTAGCTGTAGTGGAGCTTTGATCTCCTCTTGTGGCAGGCTTTATTTTTGTTACAGACAGGCCGCAGTCTTTTTTTGCTTAGAATATCCTTTCTGGGGATGCTTTTCTTTGCAGCAAGTTTGGATGGTCACAGGAAGGCAGATGCTGAAACTTTTCATTGCTTTCATGGAAGGAATTTCTTCTGGCTCCACACAGTCTACAACATGGAATTTGTGACATACTTCCCTAAAGGTGAAAAATCCAAATTTATGAACAAACACAAGCAGGAGGGTGTTTTGAGCATGACCAGGCTAGCACTAGTAATGTGATCAGTGCACCTAAGGTGGCTGTTTGCCATTACATTGGCAATTCGTAGTGAAATGGCAGTGAGTGAGTGATCAGCAACCACATTTCAGCGAGAGTGGCCACAATGTATTCAACACCCACCAGCAATCACCTGATCATACTCTTGAAAGCTGTTCTTAACAGCCAAATTTGTAATACGTCTGCAATACCTGTTAAAAAAAAGATGGGAAGTGTCAAAATGTACAACGCTTCTTAACACTTAAATGAAAACAAAGTATAGTTCAGAATTAATTGCACTGATAAATGCAATATTTGATACAAAAATTCTTCTCCTGTCAGAATCCAACACTGAGTAACAGTTTTTAAGGGCTGAGCCCAAGAATACAACCATATTTACACTCTCTAATTAATGCAAGGTCCAGGGCAACAAAATATTGCATCCGTAAGCATATTTTTCAATCAAAACATGATCTAGCATCAAGTTCAGAGGAGTTATTCATCATCAATATCACTAAAAACTTCTGTTATGGTCAGTTAGATACCACCCTTAACCTATAAAACTACGGCTTTTTCACATGCAGTCGTAACATGCTCTTATTGCAAGATTGCACCATCATCGCATGTTTGCTCAACTCTACATGCGTGGTAATAGACTCTATGAAACCCTCCAGTTTCCCTTTGCATGAGGCTGAGAGTATAGTTTGACACTGAGATGGGGTAAGCAATATCTTTTTGGTCCTAGCTAACTTCTCTTGAACAGATGTCCATTTTCACAGAAATAACTACGGTATCACTACAAGATGGTTCCAATTATGTATCCCTATACTAAGAGCTCTCCATCACAGATCTTACTTTGAAGTTCAGGGGACTCTTTACTTTTACAGCAAAACACCTGAGTGGGACATTTGACAATGAAATTTGCAACCATGGATCAGCAACTGATTGCTGTGCAGGTGCGGCAGCATTTGGCAACTGACATATCCTGCACTGGAAAAAGGAGCTTCATGCTTAGCGATGTATGTTGTCAAGAGAGTATGAGAGCAGAACTAAAGGAGTGAGCACTCAAATGAGTCTGTAAAATTTAATGGTCCATAACTATCTCAAACCATCATATACTGGACAGTTGAGCCAATCAGATGAACGATGCCAGCAGCGAGGCCACAAATCAGTAGGAGGTTGGCTTTGGTAATTGCTATATGAGAAGGGCATTAATTTTAGGTTTTCCATCAAAACCAGCATCTTGTAATGTTGGGTTTATTTTGAGGGGTGGGAATATGTGTGTTTATTTTCCTCATTGAGTAATTAAGGGATTTTAAAGTCTCACTTAAAAGTTCCAGGAAATTTTCTGTGGCCACAGGTTAGTTTTACAGGCCTGAAAACAGTCATGGATACTGTGGTAATCCCTTTAATTAGTAAGAGAATTGTTAAAAAATTATTTCTTCCTTTTTAATGACCATGTGATAATACATAGTGTCAAATGAATGTAATGCAATGCTCTGTAGGCCAGAGAAAATGATCCTCTGAAATGAGAAAAATACTTTTGAATCCCTTATTTTTGTAAATTTCCTTGCTTCCTGCATGGCTTACTAGATAAATTATCAGCATTTTTTTCCAGTCACAGCAAAAACATTTAGAATGCCTGAAGGAAAAGGACTACAACAATACACATTATTTGAGTTCTTTCTTTGATAACAGAAGATGGATTGAAATATTAAATTATGATGCACCTAATGAAGCTTTTTTAAAATTGTGGTTTATGAAGTTATGTATCACTTCTACCCAATTTGGAGCAGGTTTTCAGACTAAAAGCAGGAGTGAAAACACAGCATTGTTACAGTGGTAATAACTCACTTTCCCACAAAATCTGCAATTTCATAATGGAGATTAATAACAGATAAATTCATGGAAAAATGTCCCTTAGCTAAACTCTGGTTTAATGAATTAAAAAAAATAAGTAACAAAAATTCCACATCATCTCTGAACTACCCTTTAGCTAGCAAATTACTGACACAAGCATATGGAGGAACTAAAGAAGCAAGACTGGTTAAAACAACTACATGCTAGTGAATTGAAATGGAAACAACACTGAGAAGCAACTCCTTATGCTGAATTCATACTCAAACCATTTCCTTTTTCCAGAAAGAGGAGAGGGAATGGAAGGGGAAATGTTCTCATTGTCCAAATTTCAGCAAATAACTTCCTTTGTTCCTGATAAAATCTGAAAAAAAAAAAAAATGTTCAAGCCTGGAAACCTAAAATTAGACCCAACCCTGTATTTTGAGAATTAAAGTCATGTTTCTGTAACCTCTCTGCAGCTACATTCCTAGAATCAGCCATGTAGTATGTGATGTGCACACAAATTTGCAAAGATAAGTGTTTTAGCAAATAGAAATGTGCCCTTCAGAAGAACAGTCAAGCATCTTCCAATACAATTAATGTACAAAATAATAAACTGTGTAGAGTTATGAAAAATCCATCCTCTTATAGAAGGAGAGTGTCTGGCAGCAACATCTCCTACCCAAGTCCGCTGTTCAACACCTAATTTAATGCACAATTGTGCCTTGCATAAGATAAGAATCCTGGACATCAATGCAGTAGTTTATTTTTAGCTGTTTACTCATTTCAGTTATTTTCTTGTGGTTTGACCTGTCTAGTTCTAAATTGCAAGTCTGAAAGCAAACCTTTATTGGCACCAAAAGATCATTTTAGGGGCTTTTCTAGGTAGGCACTAATTAGTGTGTAACTAGTATTGTATTTCAATTTTCTGCTTCATTTAAAGAAGTGGAAAACAAAGACTAATTCCAACATTAAACAGGTGGAGACAAGTGTAACTCAGGGTAAAGCAGTGGGAATACTCCAAACTAGAGAGGGTTTGTAGAGGGAAAGCAGCCCCTCACAATGGTTGTACTGGCTTGTCCTGCTCCAGTAATGCCTTGTTATCATCAGAAAGGGATCTGGAAAACATGCTGATATATGTTTTCCAGAAAAATTTTCAGCAGAACCCATTTAAATGGTCCCCGTCTCTCCCTAGTACTCACATAAAAAATTCCATTTCTCTTTTCTCCATGGTGCTATCAGTTTACAACCCACACTGAAGTGCTGGAGCTTATTATCACCATAAATAATAAAATTAAGGGTTTAGTTAAAAATCACACAAAGCTACAAATATAAGGCATTTACAGGCATGAGATTTTCTCCAGGGAATCAAATTACTTCTTTTCAATAAAGGTAAATTACCTCAAAGTTGTATGACCTCTATACCAAAATACTGCCAATGAAGGCAGCCAGGGTGCAGTTTCTGATAGGTTGGTCTAGGGTGAATTTCCTGTGTCACAGAAGGGAATGGTGTTAACATTCAGGAGAGTTTGCTGGATGCTTAATGGTATCAACATGCAGATTCTTGTTGGCTGTTCCTACTGACCTAGTTTAGCCACACTCTCAATCTTGAAGCAGAAACAAAGCGCTTATATAGCAAAATGAAAATCAGAAAACCCAGACATAGTATAAAAAACCACAGACTAGGCAGGGGATGAGAATCTGTGGTGATGTGAGAAAGAAAAGGGAGGAGATCGTCCTATTTTAAAGTGTAAAGCAGGTCTAAGGTAGTCAAGACACAAACTTCCTCCCTAAGTGGAAGAGACTAGAAACCAAAAAACTTCTCTCACTCTTTTTTGACTAAGCAAATTAGACAGACTCACTGGTTCAGTACAGCAGTTGCCAGATAAAGCCATAACTGAGGTTGTTGCATCCTGCTAGACTAAAGGCAAATATCCACTTAGCCCAACAAAACCATTCACACTAACACTAATGTATTTCTGGGGTTTCCTGTAACTGCCAGAAGACCTTTAAATATCATAAGACTCAACAAACCAGAATTTTTAGAAGTACTCTTAATTCAAAGCTGTGGAGCTGGACAGCTTAGAATATTTCACAGTACAAGTCCACACTGGAGTTTCATTCTTATTTCAAAGTTATGTTACAATGCAGTAATGTTACTGCAAACTTGTGTGCGGGATAACCAACTCTGAGGGGAGCTGATTATAAAAACAAAGAGATTCCCCATCATCTTTCCAACTCTAATGCTTGAGGAGAGAAAGCTAAAATGCTGGACGAGAAATACTTTTTTTTAGAGTTATCCTTAAATTCAGGTGTCTGTTTTCTCTGGTTTGTTGTGAAGGGTGGTGAGACCGCTAGAAAATGTCCTATCAAAGGCAAAGCAAGGAAACTACTTGGTATCTTTCTGTAAGAAGCATTACTCTGTTACCACTATGAGGGAACCTGATAAACTGCCTTAGGATTATCAGAGAAGACTAGCAGGAAATAAAAAACTAGAGTGGAAAAAAGTCCACAAACTGCAGGATGTTCTAAAATTATTTTCCTTCTGGGATGTCCTTTCCATGATATGACCTTCAGTGCTGTGAAGGAAGTGAGAGGATATGAGAGCACGGCACATTTTGGTGCCAGCATTATTACTTTCAAAAGCTGACTATGCTCTCTGACTTCTCACAATCCACTCCAGAGCCAGCCGTGTTACAGTCACTCTCACTCTCAACTATATTCCTCTGCTTGCTTGCTACAGAGAATGGTTTTAGCTTTCAGCCTTGTTGAATCTGTTAAATCTTGATCACTATATATCTAATTCCCTGATGGGCCAATCTGTAATGAACTCTGGCTCCTACTACTAGAAGGCATCAAGGAATGATTGTTCTCCTTGATAGTCAGTTTGAAGCAATGGTACTTTACTGGCATGGGTCATTCCAGTCTAATTTCAGCTAAACTGCCAGATTATGTTGAAGAAGTTTAATTCCCTTGGGGCCTCAAGCAGAAATTGGAGGAGGATAAATAAGAGTCTTATGTATTTAAACCACTTTCTGTGCAGAGATGGTTATGTAGACATGGTTGTACAGAGATTTCTGAAAACAACCATGGAAAATACAAATTCAGGACAGAGTTTACTGACCTGAAAGCAATTGTCAAATGTTGAGAATCCTCTTGCCTTTTTGAGAGTCTTTTTGACTATGAATCTTACCCTGATCGAAAAGAACATGTTAATTTACAGGGTCTGTGAAGATGACAAGAAATAATAATCTTAAAAAAAAAAAAAACCAGTGATTGAAGACTAAAAAAGCTTTTTACTTCTAGATGACAATTTGTAGCACACTGTTTTCAATTTTTACAAAACACTTCAGAAATAACAAATTTTTCCAGTTTCAATTTAGACTTTTAGAAAGGGGTCTACACTGTTAAATTTAAAGGTTTAGCCACCTGGATCATAGCACACTCATAGACTAGACTAGGCTAGACTAGATTAGAATATTTCAGTGGGGAAAGATCATCTAGACCAATTGCATATACTGTGCAAAAACTGACTCTAATAAACCAAATTCAGCCAAGTTATTCAGCTAAATAAACAATATTGAATTATTAAAGCTCTTACAGAAACTAAAGGCCTCTAAAATGACCCTCTGCAAAGACAAAAATACTTCTAAAAAGATTCACAGCCTTACAATGTGCAAGAAAAGAGTTGGATGTTTTTGAATTTCCAACTACGAGACATAGACAAGATATACCACAATTCCACACCTGGCATGATTTAGGGGCAGTCAAAGTAACTTACTAAGACAGTTTATGTGACACAGGGGTATTCATCACATGCTCACTCTATGAAGAAAGAGAGGTGGACTGTGTAAGAACAACATGCAAATGGCCAGGCACAGAATGCCTGTTACCAGGAAAACTGTTTAAATACAGCCCTATATGTTCTGAAAATTCTCACTTTTGATCCAAACATACAAAGCTGAAAACACCTAAAAGTTACATCACACCACACACCCTTGCTCCTTGCTTCCCTACTTTCCACCCTTTACATCTTCAGTAACACTTTCAGCAAATCCTGAAAGAAGGTCCCAGATACAAGAATACGTTACCATGCTGCTTAGCTTTCTTCTCCTTTTTTCCTCTGTCATGTTGCCATTTTTGTTCACTTTCACAAAAACACTAGCTTTACAAAAACTTAATGTAACGGCAATAATAAATGTGGGCTGAGAATCCAACTCCATCCAGAATTACTGAAAAAACCCAGACATGTTTATTACTGTTGTGGTTTTACCGCTAGGAAGTGTGGTACTGACAAAAGATGTCCGAGAGTAAGCCACACACACCCAAAAAAGAAAACAGACAAGTAACAAGGTTAATTTCACACACACAGGAAACTGACAATAAAGCGCAAAAANATGCTGAAAGCGAAAGATGGCGTCCTCTCTCACCTTTCTAAAGGGGACCCTCTTCGCCCATACGCAGATGGCCCCCAGGGGGCCTGCCTTTCTCTGATTGGATGATTAGCACCTGGGCCCCACCCCCATGCCCCGGCCACTCATGGGAATGCCAGGGTCGAGCTGGAAGTGCGTCGGTCCCCGAGCTGGAAGTGTGGATCCGATTATGGCGGTGCCCTCAGCGCCCACCCAGCACAGCACCCTGCAGCCTGGAACTCCTGGGCTCAAGCGATCCGCCGGGCTCAGCCTCCCCTGGCAGCTGTGATTACAGGCGCACGGGCCACCGCGCCCAGCCAGGACTCGCACCTCGCCTCCCCAGCCCTTCTCTCGCTTCCCTGCGCATTTCCACACGCTCTCTCCCCCAACCGCCATGCTCGCTCCACGGGTGGGTACCAGCAGGGGCGGAGGGGAGACGGGGGTCCGCCGCTCCGGCAAGACCCGCCGCCAGCCAGTCGGGCCTCCCACGGCACCAGGCCAGCTGGGTGCACACACACACACACACACACACACACCCACCCACACACACACCCCCCTCCCCTGTGCCGGGAGGGTGGCGGGGGGGAAGGGAAAAAACGGCTTTATCTTTTAGCCCACAACAATTACAAACACATGCCTGGCCAACTTTAAATTTGCCTGCAGCTCACTTTTACTCATGATACAGGATTCAAGAGTTTAGTAGAAGTCATGAAAACAAAACAAATATGTGGGTACCTCTTGTGCACCCACAGCAGGAGTAAGGGGAGCTGTGGTGTGTGCTGCAGTTCCGGCTCACTTTCTGAGACAGAGTTTTGGCAGGGCACTTTCAGACCTGCACACACATCTTGAAATTTGGGAGGGCACTTTATATCTCTCAGACTGATGTGAAAGGAGTCACTCCTGATGTACAACAGTGTAACAGTGAGTAGAAAACAGGGTTGTTTTGGTTTGTGCCCAGAACTGCACAGTAAGGATTGGCATTAAGACAGGCCCTTGACTGCCGGAAGAGAGACACTATTCCTTTTGTTGCCACCAAACTCATCTTGGAGGCATGTGCACAGCTGATACTATGAACAAAGTTGCTGCTTCAGATACATGCTTCCAGATTCATCTGGGTCATCTCTGCCTTTTCCTTTCATATCCTGTGGACGCTCTTTCCTGCTGTCAGAAGAGATTTTAAGTCACCTCTTTGTAAAGATTACTTTGCTTATTAAAGTTTAATAGAAAGAAAGAAAACTGAAAAGTCAGTAAGGGATCTCTCATGCTCCTTATCTCAACCCAGGAATTCTTTGTTACATTTTTCTCTCCTCTGTTTGTTTGCAGAGGAGTGTGAGAGATTGGTTTTAGTGGGCATCTGTACATACCCCTATACATATATAAATATCTGAAGGGAGGGTTTCAAGAGGATGAAGACAGGCTCTTTTTGGTGGTACCAAGCAACTGGACAAGAGGTAATGGGAAATTGATACACAGGAAGTTTCACCTGAAAATGATGAAGAACTTCTTTACTGTGCAGGTAATTGAGTATTGGAACAGATTGTCCAGAGATGTTGTGCAGTCTCCCTTACTGGAAATACTTAAGAACAGCCTGGATGTGATCATGTGCCGTGTGCTCTAGGATGACCCTGCTTGAGCAGGAAGGTTGGACCATATGACCCAGAGCGGTCCCTTCCAACCTGACCTTCCACCCCACAGTTCTGTAATACTGTGCTTCTGTGGCTGGGAAGTCCTGGCCTGCTTAGTGAACTTTGAGTGCAAAAATTCCACCAATCAAACCCACATATTATCATGGTTATGCCAAAAGTCCAAGCCCAGGAGATTCATTGAACACTTGTGAAGATTAGCCATTAGACAGTGACAAAATCCTCACAACACAAGTTTCAATTAGTACGTGTGAACTGGATCTCTTTATTATCAACCATCCGTTTGTATTCTATTTTAATCATGGTACATTCAGGCTTTCAAATATTAGAAACTGAGGGCACAGCTATGTGCTTTGAATTTAAGAACAGATGCAAACTTATGCCTCCTGGGCATGAACATGCCAGTAACCTTCAGTTTAGAGAGAGAAATGAAATCAAATACATATAGGATTAGCAAAAAGACATGATTTATTTCTCTGCAAGCAAAACAGAAACCTATGTGCACTCATTAGAAAGAAGACAGAAAAGATTCTGGGACTTGACTCCTTACCTCATGCTAACAGGTTTGAGACATTAAAGAAATCTGGCAAACCTGATTTCTCTGCTTATTTTAAGCAAGACACATTTCCATAGGGAGGGATGTGCATCATGCTAATGGGAGAGCAACAGTCACCATCCCTGGAAGTGTTCAAAAATGCATGGACATCGCACTTGGGAACACAGTTAAATGGTGGTGATGCTAGGTTGACACCTTTCAACTGAGTAAAAAAATTAATACATCTAAGTCAGAAAATCAGCTGATGGCTTGCAAGTGATTAGCTGGTCATCTCAGCCACATTGTTTTTATGGCTTTTTCCTAACTTCCACCTCTGTTCTTTGTCTGATCCTTCAAAAACTGTAACATTCAAGTTATATTTCAGTGGGTCATACCTGCCTAGTGCAAGAGTAGAAAGCAAATAAAACAGAAAGGGCTTCTAAAACTGTGATTTCTTCTGACCTTTTGAAGTTCTTCATATAAGTACAAACACTATAAGTCAAAACACTGTAGTGTGAAGAAAAAAAATCTTTGTTTTTTGAATTATCCCTGCTAAAAATTCTGAAGAATACTTTGGTCTGAAGGGACATAGTTATAATGCTCAATGACTTCAGAGCAGAAGTCTACTGTATAGAAATTATATGCCTTATTGGAGCAAAAAAAAAAAGAAGTTAAATTTGTAACTCAGAACAGTAATGTGGTGAATGCACTGCATTTAAAAAAAAAAAAAATCTTGCCATAAGTAACGTGGCCGTTCCAAACAAGAGAGGTAGTTGAAAAGTAACTTTCTTGGTGATACTGAGAGCAATTTCGAATTTGTGTTCTAGTGCTCCCAGGACAAGCACTGCTGTAAAGATTTTGCCATATGCTTACTGAAGCTGTCTGAAATCTCACAGGAGATTCACATCACTCAGAGGACATGACAAAAGTTCTTGTAAATTAGTTGCATAAAAATGTAATACCAGTTAAAATTTTGCAGTTTAACAAGTAAAGTACTTCATCTGGTCATAATCACTATAGAATGAAAACGGCTATTACATCTTGACCTGTAATACATAAAATAACAAAACACATAAATAAGATGTCTTTGAAATGTTCTTCTTAACTCACTACATTACAATCATACATCTATATCTATATCATACATCTATATAAAGAGAAGTTAGTGTGCTGGGAAATTCAGAAACAAAATTACTGTCTGCTAGCTTTTCTATTTCTTACTTCTGGGATGAACTCTTCAGGGGCTAAGTTCCTCCTGCACTGAGTCCAGAGAACAACTGAGTGCCTGTAAGAACAGTTACTGTTGAAGGCAATGGAAGGGGAGATCTTAGAGATGACCAGAAGTATACAAGGCCTTAGGCAGAAACACAGGCAGAAAAATATGGACAAAACTTCCGGTGCTTTTGTATGAGCATCCTTCTCCCTTTCCAGTATTTCTGCACTTAGTGCATTTACCCAGGCTTTTGGTGTGAGATTCATCTTAGCTTGTAAGACATGTCTTTTACACCCCTATGTGACTACTAACTTCATCTCTCATCCTCAGTTCTGCTGTTCAAAAGGAAGATTCAAACTAAAGGAAAAGAAGGAAATTCACAGACAGTTGAATCTACAGGTGACCTGAGAAGAGTATAAAGATGAAGAGCAGCTGCATAGGGATGGGGCGGGGAAGGCCAATGAGACACTAGAATCGAACCTGGCAAGGAATGCAAGGAATAAAAAGGCTTCTACATGTGTGTTAATCAGAAAAGGAAGGTGAAAGATGGTGTACTTCCCCTAATAAACAATGTTGGAAAACTGTTCATGATGGATGAGGAGAAGGATGAGATATTCAACAATTTTTTTGCCTCAGTCTTCAATGGAAACCTCTCTTCCCATACCTCTCCAGTGGATGGACAGCAGGATGGGGACTGGGAGAGCATAGCCCCTCTCACTGACCATGTGAGAAACCTGAATGTAGTAAGTCCTGCATCCCAGAGTCATGAGGAAATTGGCTGATGTACTTGCCAAGACACTATTCATGATATTTAAAAAGTCATGGCAGCCAAGTGAAGTTCCAAGTCACTGGAAAAGGAGAAATACTGTACTCCCCTCTAAAAAGGGTAAAAAGAGGACCATGGGAACCAACTGTCAGCCTCACCTCTGTTTGGGAAGACTATAGAGCAGATCCCCGTAGAAGCTGTGCTAAATCACAGGGGAGACAGGGAGGTGATTTGAGGCATCCAGCACAGCTTCACCAAGGGCAAGGCCTAGTGGTCTTCTATGATGTAATTTATCTGGACTTCTGTAAACCCCTACAACATCCTTCCCTCTAAATTGCAGAGACATGGATTTGATCAGTGGACTGTTAGATGGATACAAAAGTGGTGGAACGTTTGCATCCGGAGGATACTGATCAATGTCTCTGAGTTCCAATGGACATCAGTAACAAGTGGTTTCCCTCAGGGGTCTGCACTATAAATAATTATTTTTATTTGGAATCTTCATTAATGACATAGATGAAGGGATCAAGTGTACTCCCAGCAAAGCTGGGGTCAGATGATGCCAAGCTGAGCAGTGCAGCTGACACACCTTAAGGACAGGATGCCAACCAGAAGGACCTGGACAAGTTGAAGTAGGCCTGTGGGAATCTCATGACATTTAACAAGAAAAGGTAAATGCATGGTGCTACACCTGCATCAGAGTAACCCCTGATATCAATACAGGCTGGGGGCTGAACTGATCTAGACTAGCTCTGCTGAGGATTTCAGGGTGCTGATGGATGAGAGGCTGGACATGATTCAGCAACGTGCACTTACAGCCCAGAAAGCCAAATGTGTCCTGGGCTTCAAAAACAGTGTGGCCAGCAGGTCAAGGGAGAGGATTTTGCTCCTCTACTCCACTGTGGTGAGACCTCACCTGGAACACTGCATCCAGCTCTGGGGGCGCCCAGGAAATGAAGGACATGGACCTGTCCAGAATAGGGCCAGCAAGATGATTAGGAGGATGCAGTATCTATGAGGAAAGGCTAAGAAAATGGGATTGTTCAGCCAGGAAAGGAAAAGGCTTGGGATGACCTAATTACATCCTGCCAGTAAATGCAGAGACCCTACAAGAAAGATGGAGAGGGGCTTTTCACAAGATTGTGTAGTAAAAGGATGAAAGACAATGACTTCCAAGTGAAAGAGTAGAGTAGATAGAGTAGATAGAGAGATAGATGGTAGATAGAAAGAGAGTAGATAGTAGGTTTAGATGAGATATTAGGAAAAAAAATCTTTGCCGTGAGGAGGTACTGAGACCCCAGAACAAGCAGCCCAGAGAAGTAGTCAATGCCCCATCCCTGGAAGTGTTCAAGGCCAGTTCTGAAGTTCCCTTCCAACTCAGGCCATTCTATGATTCTATGATTCTGTGATTCTATGAATCCATGATAATGGACTGTATCAGTTGACATACAAAAGGTACATGTGAAATGACAAGCACCATGATTCCTCAGTCTAGGTTCCTTCTTATCTAAATCCCTTTGCACAGCTTCCAGTGTGAATCATGGAAGGAGGGAAAGCAGCATTTTCTCCTGTTGTCTTGCCTCATGTCNAATGTTGGAAAACTGTTCATGATGGATGAGGAGAAGGATGAGATATTCAACAATTTTTTTGCCTCAGTCTTCAATGGAAACCTCTCTTCCCATACCTCTCCAGTGGATGGACAGCAGGATGGGGACTGGGAGAGCATAGCCCCTCTCACTGACCATGTGAGAAACCTGAATGTAGTAAGTCCTGCATCCCAGAGTCATGAGGAAATTGGCTGATGTACTTGCCAAGACACTATTCATGATATTTAAAAAGTCATGGCAGCCAAGTGAAGTTCCAAGTCACTGGAAAAGGAGAAATACTGTACTCCCCTCTAACAAGGGTAAAAAGAGGACCATGGGAACCAACTGTCAGCCTCACCTCTGTTTGGGAAGACTATAGAGCAGATCCCCGTAGAAGCTGTGCTAAATCACAGGGGAGACAGGGAGGTGATTTGAGGCATCCAGCACAGCTTCACCAAGGGCAAGGCCTAGTGGTCTTCTATGATGTAATTTATCTGGACTTCTGTAAACCCCTACAACATCCTTCCCTCTAAATTGCAGAGACATGGATTTGATCAGTGGACTGTTAGATGGATACAAAAGTGGTGGAACGTTTGCATCCGGAGGATACTGATCAATGTCTCTGAGTTCCAATGGACATCAGTAACAAGTGGTTTCCCTCAGGGGTCTGCACTATAAATAATTATTTTTATTTGGAATCTTCATTAATGACATAGATGAAGGGATCAAGTGTACTCCCAGCAAAGCTGGGGTCAGATGATGCCAAGCTGAGCAGTGCAGCTGACACACCTTAAGGACAGGATGCCAACCAGAAGGACCTGGACAAGTTGAAGTAGGCCTGTGGGAATCTCATGACATTTAACAAGAAAAGGTAAATGCATGGTGCTACACCTGCATCAGAGTAACCCCTGATATCAATACAGGCTGGGGGCTGAACTGATCTAGACTAGCTCTGCTGAGGATTTCAGGGTGCTGATGGATGAGAGGCTGGACATGATTCAGCAACGTGCACTTACAGCCCAGAAAGCCAAATGTGTCCTGGGCTTCAAAAACAGTGTGGCCAGCAGGTCAAGGGAGAGGATTTTGCTCCTCTACTCCACTGTGGTGAGACCTCACCTGGAACACTGCATCCAGCTCTGGGGGCGCCCAGGAAATGAAGGACATGGACCTGTCCAGAATAGGGCCAGCAAGATGATTAGGAGGATGCAGTATCTATGAGGAAAGGCTAAGAAAATGGGATTGTTCAGCCAGGAAAGGAAAAGGCTTGGGATGACCTAATTACATCCTGCCAGTAAATGCAGAGACCCTACAAGAAAGATGGAGAGGGGCTTTTCACAAGATTGTGTAGTAAAAGGATGAAAGACAATGACTTCCAAGTGAAAGAGTAGAGTAGATAGAGTAGATAGAGAGATAGATGGTAGATAGAAAGAGAGTAGATAGTAGGTTTAGATGAGATATTAGGAAAAAAAATCTTTGCCGTGAGGAGGTACTGAGACCCCAGAACAAGCAGCCCAGAGAAGTAGTCAATGCCCCATCCCTGGAAGTGTTCAAGGCCAGTTCTGAAGTTCCCTTCCAACTCAGGCCATTCTATGATTCTATGATTCTGTGATTCTATGAATCCATGATAATGGACTGTATCAGTTGACATACAAAAGGTACATGTGAAATGACAAGCACCATGATTCCTCAGTCTAGGTTCCTTCTTATCTAAATCCCTTTGCACAGCTTCCAGTGTGAATCATGGAAGGAGGGAAAGCAGCATTTTCTCCTGTTGTCTTGCCTCATGTCCTTTGATTCTTCCACTGAAGAGAAAGTGTGTTGAACAATGTGTCCCAGCAGAACTGAATATAGATGCTTTATTTGCAATCCTGAAGATCCTTGAAGCAAACCCACCTGAAGATTCCCACAACTTGCTTTCACAAGTTGTTGCACAAATATTGCAAGCTCCTTTTCTACGTGCTATGACACTGGTGTTATGACAATATTGAACAGTTCAAACTCTACAGACATCTTGATCACTGACCTCATGCTAGGCTGAGTGTTAAACCTATTCACCTGTTTTGTCAGCACTGTTATGACATTCAGGCTTAAAGCACAGTTAGCTCAACAAAATTCTCCTGCAAGGAGCATTAAAAATTCAGTTTTTCTGATTCCCTGTGAATCAGTATAATCAGAATACATTACTCATTAGCAGCTGGACACCTGAAAGACTTGACTCAAGCAATACAAGGATGGAGCATCTCAAAAAAAGGAAGATAGATCAAGTGATAGCTTGGGTATGACTGAAGGTCTTCTAATTTTTATATCTCACATAGATAAGTCTTAGGTATTTCTTAGTTAATTTTCTATCTACTGCAAGTTGACTGTCTGCTCGATCATGTCATCCTGATAGAGGCTAGAATAATATCCAAAGTACAACAGATTTTTCATCATCATTAGCTATTACCTCTCCAGTTATTCTTGTAATTCATATGAACTACCCATGTTTCTTCGAATTTAACTGAACTGTTGGCTTCAAAGTCTTCCTTTTGCAGTGGATTTCACAGTTTCACATTGGGAAACCATAATCTTTATTTCTAACACTGCCTTTGAATTCTTATATTTTGAGGCAGAAGTGCCTATTCCTCTATGTTTAGATTACTCCATTTTACATTTTCTATCACCTCCTGTTTGTCCTATCACAAAACAGAGTCAGATGGAAGAGTACTCACTCAAAGAATACAGTAATTTAATTTCTGCATAAAACCGGAAGAGNTCTACACCTGCATCAGAGTAACCCCTGATATCAATACAGGCTGGGGGCTGAACTGATCTAGACTAGCTCTGCTGAGGATTTCAGGGTGCTGATGGATGAGAGGCTGGACATGATTCAGCAACGTGCACTTACAGCCCAGAAAGCCAAATGTGTCCTGGGCTTCAAAAACAGTGTGGCCAGCAGGTCAAGGGAGAGGATTTTGCTCCTCTACTCCACTGTGGTGAGACCTCACCTGGAACACTGCATCCAGCTCTGGGGGCGCCCAGGAAATGAAGGACATGGACCTGTCCAGAATAGGGCCAGCAAGATGATTAGGAGGATGCAGTATCTATGAGGAAAGGCTAAGAAAATGGGATTGTTCAGCCAGGAAAGGAAAAGGCTTGGGATGACCTAATTACATCCTGCCAGTAAATGCAGAGACCCTACAAGAAAGATGGAGAGGGGCTTTTCACAAGATTGTGTAGTAAAAGGATGAAAGACAATGACTTCCAAGTGAAAGAGTAGAGTAGATAGAGTAGATAGAGAGATAGATGGTAGATAGAAAGAGAGTAGATAGTAGGTTTAGATGAGATATTAGGAAAAAAAATCTTTGCCGTGAGGAGGTACTGAGACCCCAGAACAAGCAGCCCAGAGAAGTAGTCAATGCCCCATCCCTGGAAGTGTTCAAGGCCAGTTCTGAAGTTCCCTTCCAACTCAGGCCATTCTATGATTCTATGATTCTGTGATTCTATGAATCCATGATAATGGACTGTATCAGTTGACATACAAAAGGTACATGTGAAATGACAAGCACCATGATTCCTCAGTCTAGGTTCCTTCTTATCTAAATCCCTTTGCACAGCTTCCAGTGTGAATCATGGAAGGAGGGAAAGCAGCATTTTCTCCTGTTGTCTTGCCTCATGTCCTTTGATTCTTCCACTGAAGAGAAAGTGTGTTGAACAATGTGTCCCAGCAGAACTGAATATAGATGCTTTATTTGCAATCCTGAAGATCCTTGAAGCAAACCCACCTGAAGATTCCCACAACTTGCTTTCACAAGTTGTTGCACAAATATTGCAAGCTCCTTTTCTACGTGCTATGACACTGGTGTTATGACAATATTGAACAGTTCAAACTCTACAGACATCTTGATCACTGACCTCATGCTAGGCTGAGTGTTAAACCTATTCACCTGTTTTGTCAGCACTGTTATGACATTCAGGCTTAAAGCACAGTTAGCTCAACAAAATTCTCCTGCAAGGAGCATTAAAAATTCAGTTTTTCTGATTCCCTGTGAATCAGTATAATCAGAATACATTACTCATTAGCAGCTGGACACCTGAAAGACTTGACTCAAGCAATACAAGGATGGAGCATCTCAAAAAAAGGAAGATAGATCAAGTGATAGCTTGGGTATGACTGAAGGTCTTCTAATTTTTATATCTCACATAGATAAGTCTTAGGTATTTCTTAGTTAATTTTCTATCTACTGCAAGTTGACTGTCTGCTCGATCATGTCATCCTGATAGAGGCTAGAATAATATCCAAAGTACAACAGATTTTTCATCATCATTAGCTATTACCTCTCCAGTTATTCTTGTAATTCATATGAACTACCCATGTTTCTTCGAATTTAACTGAACTGTTGGCTTCAAAGTCTTCCTTTTGCAGTGGATTTCACAGTTTCACATTGGGAAACCATAATCTTTATTTCTAACACTGCCTTTGAATTCTTATATTTTGAGGCAGAAGTGCCTATTCCTCTATGTTTAGATTACTCCATTTTACATTTTCTATCACCTCCTGTTTGTCCTATCACAAAACAGAGTCAGATGGAAGAGTACTCACTCAAAGAATACAGTAATTTAATTTCTGCATAAAACCGGAAGAGCCAAAGGCTGCTTTAACCTGATCTAAAAAACCAGGTTCTTCTGTAAACTGCAGCAATGCCAAATTAAGCAGTCCAAAAGAGTAAAGCCCCTGTGATATGGTGGGAGGTGGATCAAATACAGATACAGAGAAGCCTGGCAGGTTGATTACATTACACTGCCACTGACCAGCCAAGGTAAGCACCCCTGGCTGGCTGGAGACATGCCCTGTTCCACATGCCACAGCCTGGAATATCATCCAGGGCCTAGAGAGACAGGCTTTGTGCTGACATGGTACGCCTGAGTGAATTGAGTCCAGCAACTCATTTCAAGAACAGCCTAGTTACCACCTGGGTGAGAGAGCATGGGATCAAATGGGTCTTCCATATCCTTTACCATGCCCCAGCTGCCAGAAAGGTAGAAAGATGTAACTGGCTTCTGAAAAACACCTTGAAGGCATTGGGTGGAGGGACTTTCAGAAATTGGGACCAGCACCTAGCCAAAGCTACTTGGCTATTCAAAACTAGAGATTCCATCAACAGAGCTGGCACACGTCTCACACTTGTGGATCACATGTGAGATAACGCCCACGGTTAGATCTACCTCTCGGTCTTGTGCCGATCTGTAGGTGGTTCCCTTCCCTGGTGATCTGAAGCATTGTGGGCCCATCTAGATAAGAATACCTTCCCCTTGTGCTGCCAGTCCAGATCCACTTGAGACTCTTTAATGTGGGCATGCTTGGCTGTTGCTAATGCTTTTCTCATTGGCCCAGCCTTTAGTTATATGTGTGTCCATGTGCCGAACTCTGATGGTTAGCTTCTCTGTTCTGATGGTGATGTTTTTCCATATGTCGGCTGCCCAAATGGGTTTGCCTCTATATGGCCACTTGGTCTTCTTCGAGTGGTCTAACCACATCGAATTGGCTGCCATCCATGAGTCGGGGCAGAGGTAGAGTTTTGGCCATTGCTCTCTGTCTGCTACGTCTAGAGCCAACTGTATAGCCTTTAGTTCAGCAAACTGGCACAACCCACCTTCTCCATCCATGGTTTCCGTGACTTGTCAGGTTGGACTCTAGACAGCCACTTTTCAACTTCAGTTTGTCCCTATGAGGCAACAGGAACTGTCAGTGAAAAGGGCATAAAGTTTCTTATCATCTGGCAGCTGGTTGTATGGTGGAACTTCTTTGGCCCGGGTCATTTTCTCTTCATTGTTGTCATCTGTCAGGGTTAGAGTTGATACTCTCACCTTTGGGCCAGTTCGTAATTATTTCCAGAATTCCAGGTAGGTTTGGGTTTCCAATTCAGGTGCATAGTGTGATCAAGGCAATCCATTTGCTTCAGGTAGCATCAGTAGCATGGTGAGTGGAAGGGGTCTTCCCCTTGAACATCCTCCCCAGGACTGGTAGTTGGGGTGCCAGGAGGAGCTGCNCAAATGGTTCCAGGTGTACTGGACACCTCTCCAGGTAAACACCAACTGTGGTCTGCATAGTGCTGCTAAATAAGTGGAGAAGAATGAGTTAGCAATACCAATGGTGGCATATCATTTGGCTGCTTTGGACTCCAGCTTACACTGTAATTCCACCATGTCAGGCATAGCAGCACTCAGCATTGGAGTCACCTTGTTCAAGCCACAGTAGTCCACAGTCAATCTCTGTTCCCCATTAGACTTATGCACTGGCCAGGTCAGACTGTTGAAAGGCAAGTGGGTCTTACTCACCACTCATGGCTCTCCAGCTCATGGATCATCATGTGTATGGGGATCACAGCGTCTCTATTCGTGCGGTATTGCCTGCGGTGCACAGTCTTGGTGGCAATCACCACCAGCTGTTCTTCTACTTTCGGCCATCCCACATTGGAGGGGCTCTGGGAGAGGGCAGGCAAGGCACTCAACTGCTTGACCTCATATGCCTCCACAGCTGTGATTCCAAACGTCCATCAGTAACCTTTCGAGTCTTTGAAGTACCCATTCCGCAAGTGGTCAATGCGCAGAATGCATGGGGCATCTGGGCCAGTCATGATGGGGTGCCCAGTCTTTCACAGTCAAGCTCACTTTAGCCTCCACCAAAGTCAAATCTTGGGAGCCTCCAGTCATCCCAGCAATCAAAATTGTCTCAGCCCCCACATGTCCTGATGGCATGAAGGTGCATTGGACCCCTGTGTCCACTAAAGCCTGGTATTCGTGTGGTTCCTATGTGCCAAGCCATTGGACCCAAACAGTCCAAGCGACATGGTTGTTCCATGCCTTTACCCGGCTAGAGGCTGGGCCCCTCTAACACTGATCCTAACCCCCTCCCTCAAACCCAAAACAATTATTGAAAACTGTGACTCCGTGAAAAAAAATCTCTGCCACGGAGTGATGTGCGGATGTCCTGTCTCTTCCAAGAGACACCAGGACGGTAGGAGCCTGTCCTTGTTCGAGATGAGAAAAATGGAGAGCGGTTTCCATGAAGGGCACTTGCATCACCTCCCCTGATACAGCGAGTCAGTTCTCACTGGACCCCAGCAGCAGCCAAGAAGCAGGAAGTGTGGAATCACCAGTAACTTTTAAAACAGCCCCCCACGGTCCTGCCTCACACCATCCCATCTCTCCAATAGTAAACAGCTCCAAGCTGCCAGCCTGATCAACCTTCTGCTGGTTGCGTCATCAACATGGCAGCCTCCACACTTCACACGTGGCCAGGAACCTCTGTGGAATGATGTGTTCCTCCCCTGTCAGGCAGTGAGAGTGGGGTCTCCACTGTGGAGCGGAGATGCGCCTCAGCTGCCAGGTGGAGGCAGTTTGAACTACGCAGGGGCAAGGTCCAAGGAGGTAGAGGGGAGAAGAAACAATGAAAAAGGGATTCAACACAACTCCCCCCCACATCACAGGTACTTCCTGGGCACTGAAACTGTTAACAAATAACCATCACCACAAAAAAAAAAAAAAAGAAAAAATCTAGTGTCCATCAAAACCAAAAAGGACACCAGGGTTTCAAAACACATAAAAAAAGTGTAATGAGTTTGATTCTGTAAGTCATCATAGTAATGCAACAACACTTCTTACTGAAAAAGCCCAGGACTTTATCAAAAAGTCACATCAAAGTCACTGGCATTTAGCCCTTGGAAAATACCTACTTCTTTTCTAAACACTGGTGCGAACAGCTGGATTGACAGCCCAAGGACCTGACCCATACAATTTAGCTACACAGCAGGAACACCGTTGTCAGAGTGAGACAAACCAGCTTCAGTCTCATGGGAAGCAAGGTTTCTTTATCTGTTTGTCAGCTTACCTTCCAGCTCTGTTTTCCTAAAATCCTAGCTGCACTGTGTGTATAGCAGGACTCAATTTGATGCAAAAGATTTCCATCAAATTCTTCTTCTGTCCACTGTATACTACCAGAAGACAACATTCACCTGGTGGTTTTGGAGGAGACAGCTTAATTCTGAAGAGTGGTATTTTCTGTAGCTTAGGTGCTAAACCAAGTGTCAGACTATATATACTTCAAAAATACAGGACTTTGTTTCTGAATTGCCTACAGATAGTAGAATTAGAAGATGATGTTGTTTGGAACACCTTTCTGGAGGACATGGAGTCCAACTCCAAAGCATGGATTCCAGGTTTGATCAGCTTGCTCCAAGCCTTGTTCAGAGAAGTTTTGAATATCTCCAAGAATTGGAATTGTTCCTGCTCTCGCAGCCCCTTTTTCAGTACTTTCCCTCTCTCAGAGAGAGATTTCTACATTGTTACCAGGCTTAGACTCTTTCCTTTCTCTTCACCTTTTTTATTGTGTCCACCTAGACAGACTAAATCTTCTTGTTTATACATGGCTTTTCATTCAAAAAAGGGCATCCTTTATAATCCTAGCAATGGAGTTCTAGTAACATTTTTAGGTGTTTTTCTGAATTTTTGCATGGCCACATTAATTTAGCACCAAGCTGTGCAGGTCCAGTGTAGGAGAGTGGGAGACGTTACATACGAGTGAATGGAGGGAAAAAGGATAAGAAAAAAAACCACCACCAACAACAACAACAACAAAAAAAAAAGAAGAAGGAAAAAAATCCCCATACATTGGCCAAGCATTTTGAACAGCCT
Organism: Neodrepanis coruscans; assembly: GCA_013400695.1. Taxonomy (NCBI): domain Eukaryota; kingdom Metazoa; phylum Chordata; class Aves; order Passeriformes; family Philepittidae; genus Neodrepanis; species Neodrepanis coruscans. The sequence goes on from VYZS01035475.1 coordinate 27,151, forward strand.
TAATCAATATCTCTAATGCTTAGTATTACTATGCTGTTACTTTTCTGAAGTTCTCCCTGAAAATCCATATAGTTCAGTCTCAAACTGTTTCTTTCTATAAAGGAACCACAACAAACATTAACAAAATCAATCATTGTTTAATGACATCTAATCACAATCCATCTCGAAGTTTGATTAAATGCTGTAAGAATTTAAGTAAGAAACCAAAAAACAAACAAAAAAAAGAGTGCTGACCTAGACCAATATGGGATTAAATACCAGCTAGCTAAGAGGAAGATAGGATAGTATATCGTATTTCACAGAGATTTTAAGTCCTCAAAACTTGCTTTGCAGCTCATTCTCTCCCAAACTATGGGGCGATTGCTTTTTTCTTTCCATAAGATGTGGTAAAAATGTAATCCCTGTGGTTTAGTTCATATCAACTCATTGACTGCTAAAGGCTATGATGAGCAACATATCAGTCTGAATTCCCTCATTGCTCAGCTTTCCATCATTGGGAGATTTTAGAATCTTTTTGAAACCACTTCCACCTGGTATAAATTTGAGCACAGGTCCCTCAGCCGTATGTTGCAATGTTGATGTGTTGATGAGTTTTCCTGTTGATCTCAAGGGCCATGTCAGCGTGTTTACTGACAGACAGAACTGCTCACGGGATTGATACAGCTGACTAGCTATCTGGTTTGATGTACTGTCTGAGATATCAACATTTCCAAACAATAATTTTCAGAAGTAGCCATTGGACTACAAGAACTGTGGGACTTAAACAATTCAACAGAAAACTAAAAGGCAGAAAAAATAGAGTATGACTCAGGCAATTAAGGCCAAGAATTAGAAGAAACAACCAATTCTTTGCTTAAGAGTCACAGAGCAGTAAGGCATTTGTCTGTAAATTTTCCATTTTTCACTGTTCAGCTTAAAATTAGACTACAGCATTGTTACAAAAGCATCATTATAGTTACAGTTTCTGAGCAAGATTTTTACAAATATATTCAAGTATATTCATAAAAAGCTGTATCTCCTTATATATGCCATATATACAGTTTTTAGTTGAATCATGAAAATGTTTTAAAACAGAGTTAATCCCATCATTGGGCAGTAGTTTTTAACTTCTTTATGCTACCTTTCTGTGAATGAGATACTACAAATTACATATCTCTGGTGGTTGGTCAGTCTTGAGCTCTTGACAGAAAGGGTCTGCTTTACACCAAAAGGTGTAACTTATCCTACTGTCCTGGAAGTGCCAGGGTGAATGGAGGCTTTTTACCTTCCCACCCCCCCACCC